>OX333075.1:21746437-21931437 GCA_946863875.1 Alloplasta piceator
GATGTCTTATTTTTTATAATCTGCCAATTATATATGAAAATTCATAAAAAGTTTTATCATGATACAAATTGAAGTTAGCATTAACTACAATAAAAATTGAAATTATTTCGGATGTTTTTATTCCGATTTTGAAGAAAAGTAGAAAGCAAATATTTTTCGATCGAGAGCCCCTCATTAATATTAATGATTTTCGCAATCTGTAGATGATATGCAAATGCTGCGAGAAGGATTGACACGGAGATGCCGGATAATGTATCGGGGATCCAAAGTTAGATTCATCTGGTAGCGAAACCTAAGAACTGACTAAGTAGGAAGCGCAAAGTCCCGTCGACCATGCGAAACGTCGAGGTTTGTTAGGATCAATTCTGAAAATTGTTGAGTCTGTCCACGTAACAATAATATAGATATAGAGTTCGGAGTTTGGATGCAGAATGTGGTTTTTTTTTTTTTAGGTTAGGGTCAAAAGTTGCTTTTACTCGTTTACTGCATTTGCGTCTGGTAGTGAGTAGCATAATCTGTAATGAGCTGAGAATAATCGACGACAAATCTCTCTCTCTCTCTCTCTCTCTCTCTCTCTCTCTCTCTCTCTCTCTCTCTCTCTCTCTCTCTCTCTCTACACCACGCTGTCACATGCGAGTCGCGAGCGAGCTATTTACTTACGTCGCCATATTGCTGACGTCAGAATTAAGTCATACTTCTCCTTAGGTTCCCAATATCATGAAAAAATCAGATCTTTCATACTCACAATAACCGTGATTTTTGTTTTAATTTTATATTTATCTGGAGTTGTCGATGTGAGGATTACTTACTTTGCTCATATTCTGTGGATGTAACATAAATTTTATGCAAAGCTATAAGCAGATATTTAAAAAACTTGAACAAGAAATCGAATAAGTGGGCTGGCTCCGTCATGATATATATTTTTCACGGATTTCCATGTAATCTACGGATTGTGCGGAACAAATTTGTTAGTTAAAATGTTGTTATTCATTCGGATGTTTCAACGTTACGAGAATTTTGATTTTCCTATCTGTAAGCCTATGGTTCTTGGAAATTGTTATTGTTATTATAATTACATAAAAATGTATTCATATTTGAGAAAAGTAACCCTCCTTAAAATTATGACAATTCACATTTTCGAGAAATTTTAATATTTGTTTCTGACCATAGACCTAAAGATATAAATATAATTGATTTTTCTCGTAATGTGCCGACGACATTAAAATTTCGTGAAAATAAGCTAAGACATCCAGGATTTTTCTGAATAATACTATATATATATTTTTTTTCCTGAACGAGGGCCCTTGGAAGTGATGATTACTTATGCTTTCTCATCCTCTGTGGCTCGCATAGGAGTCTTACGTGTAGTTATAAAAATTATTTTTAAAAACTTGGAAAGACAGTATAAAAAAAGACTGTATTGTTCGTGATTAAAATTTCAAAGGAAACTTCTATATTATTCGCAGAAGATAAGAAAAAAATTACATTAATATGCTTAGTGACCTTTGGTGAGAAAAAATAATAAATTTTCTAAAAATCCAATTGCTTCATGATAAAAAAGTTTTCCTAATTTTTATATCAACCATAGAATTTATATATACCACTAATATTAGTGGACCCGCGGGCAGAACACGATAGAAATTTTTGCTGTAATAATGAAATCGTCATAGCTTTGAAATATCTAGATATCAATCTATCATGATAAAACTTTTTTCCATTTGAATGCCATCTAGGGATATTGATAACAAATAAAATAATGAATATCAATGGGCCTTTCACCAAAAATATTTGATTTCGCATTTTTCCCAAAAATCATGCTTGAACTACAAAAAGTCTAAATCATTAGCAATCTCATAGCTTAGAATACACTGACGTACGAGATACGGAGAACAAGTGAAAGAGAGGACAGAGAGATAAAGAGAAAGAGAGAGAGAGAAAGAAATAACGTTGCGGAAGAATTGCTTGAAAAAACTCGAAAATTGTGAATTGCGATGATCGTCTATGCAGCTATGTGTCGATAATATGCGTTGCGACGAAAAAAGGCGGATCATGTTCGGGTACAGTTGTATACATCATGAATTTGACACTCGACACTCTGCGCGTGAGAGCGCGAGCGAGCGAGAGAGAGAGAGAGAGAGAGAGAGAGAGAGAGAGAGAGAGAGAGAGAGAGCGCGTGCGAGAGAGAGAGAGCGAGAGAGAAAGAGCGCGTGCGGGTGAACGCCATCGATGACGACGTCATCTAATGCTTTCTTCAAAAAATCATGGGCATCTATTCGAAAATCCCAAGACCTTCTCCCCCCGCCCCACCCCCGCCCCTGCACACACGCACATGCACGCACATGCACGCAACACATGCTCACGAAAAAAATCTCAATTCCCCCCCCCCCCCCTACCGCCTACCACCCACCTGCCACCCGCCACCCACCTGCCACCCGCCACCCACCGTCCGCCACCCACCATCCGCAAGCCGCCCATGACTCACGACGCGGTTTGTGTCTCGGCCAAGTGGTTCGAGTCTCGGCTAAGTGGCTCGAGTCTCGCTTGAAAAAGGTCGGTAAATGTTGGGGTAGGGATCTTGAGCTGGAACCGGCCTACTACCCTTACTCAGCGTAAAAAACAATAACTCTAGGGCTTTAGTACACATTGGTTTACATTCTACAAACATTGAGAAATGATCAGGAATTTTTTTTAGATTTTTTGAAACATTTTAAGGCGTTGAAAATTGTACGCAGACACAGACGACCCAGTGTGACCGCGGAAGGATCGGAATTACAGTCTGGCCACTGAAGGTTACAAAATTTTTGACGTTTGACTCGCTGTTGTCAATGGGAATAAATGACAAACGGCCGAGAATCTTGAAAAACAAGATGTCATCGAAACAAGATCGAGACAAGATCTGAGCTCGCCTCTCAAATTCGAGAACAAAAAAAAGTCTTGCTATATTCATTCGATCGAGAATCGGCAAAGATCGATGTTCAATTGTGTGAAGAGAGTCTCGATATTGATATTTTCTTGTCTCATCTCGCTTGCCGAATCACTATCTTTATCGTTCGCGTGATATGACAATTTGAACTTTTAAATAATTGTTTTGACCCTTGAGCACCCTGCTGGGAGTTAATATTCATGCGTAGTTCGATTCAGAATATCAAAAAACATAAAAAAAACATGTTCATGTGCCAGAAGTCGCATTCTCTTACTTTCGACGATATTGACTGGACTATTCCCTGGTCTCACCAGATACTACAGGAAATTTATAAAATATTTCGCGAAAATTGCTAAACCACTGACCGAATTGAAAAGGGATAAATTTTTGAATGGATAGCAAGACAAGAAGAAGCTTTCGAAAAGCTCAAGGAAACATTAACCACAGCCCCACTACTACAATATCCGGACTTCGAAAAACCGTTCGTGGTAACAACGGATGCATCAGATAGGGCAATAGGTGGCATACTACCGCAGGGTGAAGTGGGTCAGGATTTGCCAGTTTGCTACGCAAGCAGAACGCTTAATAAAGCCGAGCAAAATTACAAGATCACTGAAAAAGAATTACTTGCGATCGTATGAACCATCTCACAATTTCGTCCGCATATTTATGGCATAAAATTCAAGGTCGTTACGGATCACAAGCCCCTAACTTGGTTGTTTATCGTAAAAGATTCCGGCTCGCGATTAATGCGATGGAGATCAGAATTGGCCAAATACGAATTCGAAGTCGAATATAAAGCTGGGAAAATAAATACAAGCGCTGACGCTTTGAGTAGAGTGTATGTTACAACCCGAGCACATGAGTGAGAGAGAGAGGGAAGCCAAGAGCAACAGCACAGAAGATAATGGCTATCGCGAAAGACTCACGAACACCTGCACAAAGCGGAGCAGTGATAAGAGAGAGAACGAAGACAGCGGTGATGCGCCTCTCGCCACGGGCCAGGTAGTCCAGGAACCCAGTAGTTTTGACGTGACACCGCGTCAGAACGATTATAACCGATGAATTCATGTAGGGCTGATGCCCCTGATGAAGGTCTAATACTTTCCAACCACAGATTTTGGGAGGCTTTTTTTGCCACGCGGTCAAAGTTGGCAAAACCATATTTTGAGAGATAGCGTCGAAACTATTCATCCGAGAAAAAAAAGTTATGTAACTATTTGTAGATATTAGAAAAACGAACAATTTAGCGGGTCGCAAATTGAAATCGGTTAATGAGTTCGCCGGCAAAAAATTTAAAACCAGCTAAAATGGCCAATTCTATTATCACCCATTATTAATTCAAAAATGCGTATTCAGCCTCTAAAATCTCAGAATATATGCCCCTCAGTACACTAAATAAGTGTGCAAAATCGTTGCCTGATCGGATGAATAGTTTTTGAGAAAAGCTATTTGTTATTAAAAATCCGACTTTTTTTCGCGAGGAATTTCCAGGCCAGAAAATTGTCGCAGCGCAATGAAACTAAAACGAAATTAATTCAAAAGAGTCGTACTATCATGTTCACTTTGGGGCAAATCGATTTTTCATAATTAAAGGCGTCAAAAATGGCTCCAAAAAGAGGGTACATTTTTTACTCCTCAACAAATGGAATTCCATCGCGAACATTTAAGTGACATAGTCAGGACTGGCATCATTCGAAAGCGGTTATTTTTCTACGAATTTAGAAAAAAAAATTGCCAAAAGTCAATTAGGGGAAGATAAAAAGAATTGTTTTTGGAAAATTATTGCAGCTGCTCTTTTTAAGACACAGAGCTAAAAATTGGACAGCGTACAGAGTAAAACTTATGCTAGCTGGCGAAATATCGGCAGAAAAATCACATATTAATTTATTGTTCATTTCAGCGGTTAATTGAGAGGCCAAATGTGACGCCACGTTTGGCGGCAGAGTGAGGATAACCGTTTACGGCTCGCGCGCGCTCGCGCGAAAAGTGAATCCGCGCGTTCGAATTCCACGAACATGGAATATCTATGGAACGAATTAACTGATCGAGTTGTTTTTTTAAAAGTGAAACTTCTTTAGGCGCGGTATTACTGTAAATTCGTTCGAATCGCGTTACCAAAATGAGTGACCGCGTGAGGGGAAGTTCTCCCCTTCAAACAGGCCGCTGAGAGGGGAGAGTGGGAGCGTCGCTTCTACACTCTCTCGACAGGCAGCTGGAGGGGAGAGTGGGACCGTCCCTACTCTTCATCGACACAAGCGATTCTTTCCAGTCATCATACATACTCTACGCACGTGCGCATTGTGCAGTGTGTGTATACGTGCCATAAGTCCCCTTATTCCGACCCCAACTAGTAGTTGCGTAGAAAGATAGAGAGATTCATTTCTACTCTCGTCGTTGCAAACGGCAGAGACTCTATGCGCATGCGCCTGGCGTACTAAGCTGATCACACACACTTTTGCATAACATAACATACAGGGTTGCAAAATTTTTTACGAAAAAGTAATGCATTAGCTATTACTTTTTTAATGGCTAATGAAAATAATTCCCATTAACCATTTAATGTTAATAGTTAATGAAAATCCAATTGCATTGAAAGAGTAATGCATTATTTGTATGTACAAATAATGCGTTACAATGTAGTGTGTAATAGAAAAAAATTCGATTAATGGACAAAACTTTGATTGCAATTTTGGGAATGGAAAAATATAGATGAATAAATTACTGCAGTGTTGCATTACATTTTATTGACTTACATTATAATATAGATGCTTTTTAGAATTTAAGGTGAAAATCCTAGTCTTAAGTCAATAAAATGTAATGCAAAATTGTCTTAAGTCATAAAATGTAATGCAAATTAAATTATTGCAATTTTGCATTACATTTTATTGACTTAAGACTTAGATTTTTACCTTAAATTCTAAAAAGCATCTATATTATAATTCTAAAAATCTAAGTCCTCAGTCAATAAAATGTTATGGCAAACTGCAATAACTTATTTATTTATATTTTTCCATTCCCAAAATTGCAATAAAAGTTTTGTCCATTACACATTACATTGCAATGGGCAATGGAAATTTTTTCTATTACACACTACATTGTGATGCGCAGGGTTGCAAATAATGCATTACTTTTTTAATGCAATTGCATTTTAATGGTTAATGAAAATTATTTCTAATAACCATTAAATGTTAATAGTTAAGGGGACAGAGTCAGCGTGAAATCGGAAAGAAATCGTTTATTTTTAAAAATTTTTTTCACGTTTTACAAACTTTTTGCACCTTTTTACCAAGCCATAGATCCCAATTCTGAAAAATGGCAAAGTTACAGACGAATCTGTGAACGTAGAATTTCGAAAATTTCGAAATCCATTTTTCAAATCAGGGGTTGCGAGTGAAACGTTTTGCTCGATCGGGGATTTAATCCTTGAGCGAGCACATTGCAGGTATACGAAGGGTAGCTCGTATCGCGAGAGGAACTTTATGGTATACCGGGACGATCGAATCGGAGAGGGAGCGCAAAGAGACTCAGGTAGTTTCCCTCACCTCGCGAGTCGAGAAGACTTTTTGGGGATCGTATCGCGAGCGAGTAAATAGTTCTCGGACGAGATTTCCATCCTATCGCGAGTTATTGGGTGTCTCGAGTCCGTCGGATCGATCCTATGAGGATCGAAACGTCCGAGAACTCTTCCAGTAAAACTCGCCGAGGATCAAAACCTCGAGCGACGCAAAAGGGTTTCGATCTTTACCTGGCCCGATCTCGTTGGGCATAGGATGTTTCCCTCTTTGTTTTGCGATACATTATATATGTACGATCTTGACTATTGGATGAAATATTGAAACGGCATTTTCACATGAAATAATAAAACATTGAACTTTAAAAAAATTGTTACTGCAAAAATCTCATAGATTACATATTATGATTAATGTAATCTTTTCAATGGAAACGTATTTTTTTTTAAATATTCTACTATTGAAATGACGATTGTTTTTGAACGCTTCATTTTCTTTTGTGCATGCAACCGTTAATAGTTAATTACGTTGCGACAATCTTTTTTTTAATTTTAAGCCGACAATTATTTTTTCATCTTTGAATTCTTGGGAAACAGGAGTATTGAAATACAAATTTTTGTTAACATAATTAATGTTTGCGAATTGCCGTAATTTATTTCCGTTAATTTCGTTGTTTTTCTAAATTATCATTTCCTGTTATTCTTTTATTCGCATTTTTGCTTGACAATTATCACCAGTGATGAATGTAACGAAAAAATATGATACATACAGTCGATAGGTAAGCACTAACGCAAGCCGGGCTTTCGTAAACCGGATCAACAAATAATAACATATATCTATGAATATATATTTGGCATTCCACGGTATTTCGATCAAAATCTTACCTTGATGATTTCGATTTTCCTCTAAACTTTTTATATAAATAAGGACATTCAAAAAAATTTCCCAAATTTTTTCAGAATTTTTCAGCCACGCGTTTTTTGGGTTTATTTATTTATTTTTTTTAAACAAAAGCGACAACTTTGTGAAATCTGAAAAAATGCGGAAAAATCTAAAAAAATATAACAAATTTGTTGGGCTTTGTTCCATAACGGAGATTTCAATACTCTATGAGTCAAATTCAAAAAATTAAAAAAAAAAGTTGACTCATAGAGTTTTGAAATCTCCATTTTGGAACAAAGCCCAAAAATTTTGTTATATATATATATATTTTTTTTTTATTGTGCATTTCCCCCCGTCTAGAGGCTTTCGCCTATTACAGGGTCGGCCCGGGTCAGTAGCCAGTCCCCCCTGAGGATCTGGTCCGGATCAGTAACCAGATCCCCATGCGGCCGCATCCGACTTCTCCCTCTATAGCGCATTTGCTATGGAAATTAATTTCCATAGACACAGGGAAACTGCGGAAAACCTCGGTCACTATAGCCGGTCCTGAGTTCGCTTTCCGATGCCGGAGCTACGTCACGTTTCGTCGAGAAATTGTAAACATGGACTACAGCTATATACATGTGACTCACACCTGTACGAGTACTTGTGTATGCCACATATATATATCTGGAGCTTGTCACGCCCATATTTTTATTTCTCGACGAAACTACGGCACAGGGAATCGAACCCATGACCTCCCGATGCTCTGGTTTAGAGGCGAGCACGCTAGCCACTACACCAGAGTACCGGTCAAATTTTGTTATATTTTATTGGATTATTTTTTATTTTTAATGTCCTTTTTTATATAAAAAATTTTATATAAAAAATTTTATTAGATTATTTTTTATTTTTAATGTCCTTATTTATATAAAAAATTAAGAGGAAAATAAAAATCATGAAGGTAAGATTTTAATCGAAATACCGTGGAATTCCACATACATTTATATAATATATATATATATATATAATGCTTCCGTGCGATTTCGAACGGTCAAAAAGTTGTTCACTCTAAAAAATTGACATTTTGTCAAATTATTTAATTATATGAAAAAGGGTAGTGTACATTTTTTCAAAATTTTGGGATAGCATTTTTTTGAGTTTTTGAGAATTTCATAATTGTCTGAGTACCGTTATATCTTGAAACTCTATATCTATATACATATATATCCACGCTTATTCCTGTACACCCCGTGATAATATATATAGGTATAGACATTGTAGCGATGACCGTACGGAGAGCAAAATTCAGGTAAGGATCAAAACCGCTCGACTCTCGACGAGTTTTGCTCCTCGAGGAGTTATACTCCATCGAGCCCATGCGCATTCGATCCTCGGCGATCGGCCCGTTCAATGAGTTCCGACGGGAGATTTAATTAAATCAGTATACCTATATATATCTCTCTGTATACGTATATATTAGACTGATTCACGAAATTAGATTTTTTTTTTTTTAATCTCCGATTAAATACTTTCGGGAAAGTGAAGAAGATGCCCGTTGAAAGCAGAGCTCTGAATGTTGATATATTTAGAAATCTCCCGTCGTTAATTTAAATTTTAGATTTAAATGACACAGGAAAAAAAAATTCAAACTTTGAAATTTTTTACCTCGACTTTGTGTGAACTACTGTTGGTCATTTCTTTAAAAATTAGGTTATTTACGATAATGGAATTCAAACTCTTTTTTCAAGAAAGATTTCACAATGTTTAGTAACAAATTTTAACATTTTTCCGGAAACTAAAAAAAAGGGAAATGTCCTCTAAATTTAATTTTAACTTTGCATAACTTTCGAAGGAGTGAGTTTTTCAAAAAAATCTTGGGAGACCTTTTTTGTGAAGCGTTCCATTCCCTATAAGAATATGTATCGCAGATTTTGGTACAAGGACGTGAAGTCGAGGTATGACATTTCAAAGTATAAACATTTTTTTCCCTGTATTATTTAAATGGAAATTCGGGATGAGAGATCTCAAAATATTAATATTGAGATCGCTGCTTATATATGTATATATACGCCCGTTCATTCCTGTACGCCCCGTGTTAATGTATATAGGTATAGGTATAGTAATGATGACCATACGGAGAGCAAAATTCAGGTAAGGATCGAAACCGCTCGACTCTCGACGAGTTTTGCTCGTCGCAAATTTATTTTTTATATTTAAATGACACAGGAAAAAAAAGTCAACCTTTGAAATTTTTCACCTCGGCTTCAAGTCAATACACCAAAACGAGCGATGCATGTTCTTGTAGGGAATTAAGTGCTCTACAGAAAAAGTTTCTCATGATTTTTCGATAAACACTTTCCTTCAAGAGTTATTCACGGTCTAATATATATGTATATTAGACTGTGAATATGTGTTAACTACTGTTGGCTATTTCTTTAAAAATTAGGTTATTTATGATAATGCAATTTGAACGTTTTTTTAAAGAAAGATTTCACGATATTTAGTAATAAGCTTTAACATTTTTCCGGAAATAAAAATAAAAGGAAAATTTATTCTAAATTTAATTTTACCTTTGAACAATTTTCAAAGGAGTGAGTTTCTTCAAAAATTTCTAAACATTTTCAAACAAATTTTCCAAAATTTTTTAAATTTTATTTTCTTTTATAAATTTAAACGTTGTTTGCGATAAAAATGTGAAAAAAGCTCAAAAAAACATTTTCTCATTTTAATGGTGATAACGAAGTGTTTAGGGGCAATAAACATGATTCTTCAATTTTTTTCAAAAATTCGATTGCTTGAAACTTGAAACAAGAAAAAACATTCGATAGATCAAATTGAAACTTTACAGTGTCTTTGTCGGTGTGTTGAGCTGTAAAAGTTACGCTTAACATTAGTCGTTTTATCAATATTTTTAATTTTGCCTTTAATTTCCAAAAAAAAAAAACAATAAATAGCCTTTTTTCTCCTGTTCTTTCAAATTCATGGCAAGAATGGGAAAATCGTTTTTTTCAAAAAACTATTGACAATTTTTCAGAGCATTAATTTAAGTTTGTGAGACGCTCCTTCTGATTGATGTGCGATCATTGGTTGCTGAGATATCAATGGTTGAATACAAAAGGATCTTCTTTCATTAGAAGATCAATATCTCAGCGAAAAATGGTCACAGCGAGGACTCAACAAAAAGCAAATTGAAGTTAAATAAATAAGCTATTCGGTTCATGTAATAGTTTAGCTGGAAAAAAATTTTCCAAGTAACTGCACAAAAAAAAAGATTGGTTTGTCTTACTATTTCAGATTTCTCAAGATTGCGTAAAACCTATAGCTTCGAAATTTTTTTGGCTGAAAGATCTTAAAACTAGAAACTTGAAGCTTCAAAATACTTTGTATTCAATTATTTTTATCAGTTGTTTATTTTTTTTTCAAATGTCATATTAGAGATTTACGCGAATCAATCGAGAAATTACGTGCAAGTGCTTTTTCGATCTCGACAAACGACACGAGCAGTTCGACAGTGGTTAGTGTCACTTCAAATGTTCACATGTTCATATGTTTATTATAATCACTTATTTTTATAAACAATGGTGTTCGCTGTGTTTGCGAAATAATCAAATTAATTTTCATACTCATCTGAAAAATTTTCAGTGAGTGAATTCGATTTTGTGCCTTGTATACAGATTATAACCTCTAAACTGTCAACGGAAGTTCCGGTTATATTTAAATTTTGAGCAATTTTTTGGTAAAAATTCTTATTATTAAAAATAATAAAAAACATAAAAAATGAAAAACCGTGACAAGCGCGTAAAAAATGTGTTTTTCTTCTTGTAATAACCTTGGAAAATATTGTTTGTTATGCAGATACATCAATCGGTGGAGCGAAGGACTACGGACGCTTTTTTAGTCCAGTCAATACAGTCGAAAGTGAGAGAATGCGACTTCTGGCACATGAACATGTTTTTTTGTTTTTTGATATTCTGAATCGAACTACGCATGAATTCCAACTCCCAATAGGGTGCTTAAGGGTCAAAATAATTATTTAAAAGTTCAAATTGTCATATCACGTGAACGAGAAAGAAATCGGGGAAAAGTTTTAAACAAAAATTGTAAATCTTGGAATTCCGCGTAACAAACATTCGGACTTTTTTTCTATCGTCTATAGATAATGCGCTAAATAATTTTAAAGTTTTTGCGCCTCAAAAAAGGACAAATATGATCACCACTGGTGAGAGAGACAGCCGCGCTGAGTGAAAGTGAGATAGCCTACGTTATACACAGTGGCGTCCATACCCCTACTACGGACATGCGCGCCGGCGGCATTGAATAAGTGCGAGTGAGAGAAAGCGAGAAGGTCTCATTCTCCGTTATTTCAAATGCCGTGCTGCTCAAACTCCGTGGTCAAATGCCGTGTGTATCAAACTCCGCTCTTCATTTTCCGGCGTTTCCCCCTTCTCCCTGATAATCCGAAAGGGTCGCCACTCGCTCTGAGCTCGACCCTCGCACGTTTTTTTTTAAATCGCCCGTGTACCTGCTTTGTCTATACCCCATTACTAATAACACGGTTCGTGGTAACGACGAACTGGACGGCCACGTGGTTTAGTTAACATCTCACGAAATGTCATCGCGCCGCACTGCCTCAGTGATTCTCAACACTTCAAGTCGCAGCCGTTTTTTCCAATTTTATAGATTGATATGTGAAATATAATTATGATATTAATTATTCACAGATAATAATCGCTTCTCTAAACTGAATTCTCGTAGTATATTTTGTACCACATGAAATAATCCCTCCGTGATTATTAACATTCATGTTCTTGTAAAGAGAATAGAATGAAAGACGCACTGTTTTTGTACATATATCACTGTTATGATTCTATCAGACCATACCATACTAACAGATGTTCATATTATATGAGGGGCATTCCACGCCAAATCAACCACTTTAGAATCCAACCCCTTTCGATTTGGCTAAAACATTTTTATTTTTTTCTACCCTTTCAAAAACATTTTACAGAATTTTTTCAAATTTTTTCACCCAACCGCTAAAAAATTATGAACTTTTCAGGAAAAATAAGCTTTTTATTTTTCAAATATCTATAACTTTTTCAAAAATTGACATATCTGGATGTTTTTTTTTATGTGTGTTTTTCTATGTACTTTTTAGAAACAAAATAGAAAAAAATATTCGGGCCGATCTTCAACATTTTTTTTTGCAAATTTTCAGAAAAAAAAAATTTCTCGATTATTATCATTTTTAATTTTTCTTATCTTTTTTTTGATAGAAACTTTTCCATTTTCTGAAAATTCACTGAAATTTTCAGAGTGGGATTTTTTCGTTTTCTATTTCTTTTTTCAATTCAAATTTTTTTTTTCACTCAGCTTATTTCTTATAATACCACTCTGGGGATTTTTGAGGAAGTCGAAAGAACCTCAAATTTTGAAAAAAAATAAATAAATAATAAATGCAATCGAAAGTGGTATCCATCGAAAAGAAAATTTATTTTTCAAATATCTATAACTTTTTTGAAAATTGACTTTTCGTGACGTTGTTTTTTTGAAAATTTATGTTTATCGATGTACTTTTCAGAAAAAAACGGAAAAAAATATTCGGGCCAATCTTTAAAAAAAAAAAAAAAAAATTCTCGGTTAGTGTCATTTTTAATTTTTCTTATCGTTTTTTTTATAAAAACTTTGCCATTTTCTGCAAATTCACTGAAATTTTCAGAGCAGGATTTTTTTTCAATTCAAATTTTTTTTTTTTACTCAGCTTATTTCTTATATTATCACTTTGGGAATTTTTGAGGATGTTGAGAGAATATCAAAGTTCGAAAAAAAATAATAATAAATGAAATTGAAAGTGGTAATCATCGAAAAAATTTCAATGTTTTTTGAAAAAGTAGGACAAAAAATGGAAGATAGTTCTGAATAATTTTTTTCTTCAGAACTATTCAGACTTTTCGAAAGCGTCCACTTTATCATTGCACAATGATTTTCATCGTCCTCAATTTGGCATTGCGATCTTTGCAATTATTAAGGGGTTATGGGCAAAAGAAATATTTAAAAATCAATAACTATCGTGGTTCACGGTATTCAGACTTTTCAAAAGCGTCCACTTTATCGTTGCACAATGATTTTCATCGTCCTCAATTTGGCATTGCGATTTTTGCAATTATTAAGGGGTTATGGGCAAAAGAAATATTAAAAAATCAATAACTACCGTGGTTCACGGTATTCAGACTTTTCAAAAGCGTCCACTTTATCGTTGCACAATGATTTTCATCGTCCTTAATTTGGCATTGCGATTTTTGCAATTATTACGGGGTTACGGGCAAAAGAAATATTGAAAAATCAATAACTACCGTGGTTCACGGTATTCAGACTTTTCAAAAGCGTCCACTTTATCGTTGCACAATGATTCTCATCGTCCTCAATTTGGCATTGCGATTTTTGCAATTATTAAGGGGTTATGAGCAAAAGAAATATTAAAAAATCAATAACTACCGCGGTTCACGGTATTCAGACTTTTCAAAAGCGTTCACTTTATCATTGCACAATGATTTTCATCGTTCTTAATTTGGCATTGCAATTTTTGCATTTATTAAGGGGTTATGGGCAAAAGAAATATTGAAAAATCAATAACTACCGTGGTTCACGGTATTCAGACTTTTCAAAAGCGTCCACTTCATTGTTGCACAATGATTTTCATCGTCCTTAATTTGGCATTGCGATTTTTGCAATTATTGAGGGGTTATGGGCAAAAGAAATATTTAAAAATCAATAACTACCGTGGTTCACGGTATTCAGACTTTTCAAAAGCGTCCACTTTATCAATGCACAATGATTCTCATCGTCCTTAATTTAGCATTACGATTTTTGCAATTATTAAGGGGTTATGGACAAAAGAAATATTGAAAAATCAATAACTACCGTAATTCACGGTATTCAGACTTTTCAAAAGCGTCCACTTTATCATTGCACAATGATTGTCATCGTCCTTAATTTGACATTGCGATTTTCACAATTATCAAGGGGTTATGGGCAAAAGAAATATTGAAAAAACAATAACTATTGTGTTTTACGGTATTCAGACTTTTCAAAAGCGTCCACTTTATCATTGCACAATGATTCTCATCGTCCTTAATTTGGCATTGCGATTTTTGCAATTATTAAAGGGTTATGGGCAAAAGAAATATTGAAAAATCAATAACTACCGTGGTTCACGGTATTCAGACTTTTCAAAAGCGTCCACTTTATCGTTGCACAATGATTTTCATCGTCCTCAATTTGGCATTGCGATTTTTGCGATTATTAAAGGGTTATGAGCAAAAGGAATATTGAAAAATCAATAACTACCGTGTTTATCGGGATTCAGACATTTACAAACATATTGATGATGAACATCTTTGTACAATGATGAAGTGGACGCTTTTAAAAAGTCTGAATCCCGATAAACACGGTAGTTATTGATTTTTCAATATTTATTTTGTCGATAACATCTTAATAATTGCGAAAATCGCAATGCCAAATTAAGGATAATAGAAATCATTGTGCAATGGTAAAGTAAACGCTTTCGAAGAGTCTGAATACCGTAAAACACGGTAGTTATTGATTTTCAAATATTTCTTTTGTCGATAACACCTTAATAATTGCGAAAATCGCAATGCCAAATTAAGAATGACTGAAAACATTGTGCAATGATGAAGTGGAAGCTTTTGAAAAGTCTGAATACCGTGAACCACGGTAGTTATTGATTTTTCAATATTTCTTTTGCCCATAACCCCTTAATAATTGCAAAAATCGCAATGCCAAATTAAGAACGATAAAAGCCATTGTGCAATGATGAAGTGGACGCTTTTGAAAAGTCTGAATACCATGAATCACGGTAGGTATTGATTTTTCAATATTTCTTTTGCCCATAACCCCTCAATAATTGCAAAAATCGCAATGCTAAATTGAGGACGATAAAAATCATTGTGCAATGATAAAGTGGACGCTTTTGAAAAGTCTGAATACCGTAAAACACGATAGTTATTGTTTTTTCAATATTTCTTTTGCCCATAACCCCGTAATAATTGTGAAAATCGCAATGCCAAATTAAGGACGATGAAAATCATTGTGCAATGATAAAGTGGACGCTTTTGAAAAGTCTGAATACCGTAAAACACGATAGTTATTGTTTTTTTTATATTTCTTTTGCCCATAACCCCTTAATAATTGTGAAAATCGCAATGCCAAATTAAGGACGATGAAAATCATTGTGCATTCATAAAGTGGACGCTTTTGAAAAATCTGAATACCGTGAACCAGGGTAGTTATTGATTTTTCAAAATTTCTTTTGCCTATAACCCCTTAATAATGGCAAAAATCGCAATGTAAAATTAAGGACGATGAAAATAATTGTGCAATGATAAAGTGGACGCTTTTGAAAAATCTGAATAGTTCTGAATACAAAAATTATTCAGAACTATCTTCCATTTTTTGTCCTACTATTTCGAAAAACATTGAAATTTTTTCGATGATTACCACTTTCAATTTCATTTATTATTATTTTTTTCGAACTTTGACATTCTCTCAACATCCTCAAAAATTCCCAAAGTGATAATATAAGAAATAAGCTGAGTAAAAAAAAAATTTTTGAATTGAAAAAAAATCCTACTCTGAAAATTTCAGTGAATTTGCAGAAAATGGCAAAGTTTTTATAAAAAAAACGATAAGAAGAATTAAAAATGCCAATAATCGAGAAATTTTTGGTTTTTTTTTTGGAAAATTCGCAAAACAAACGTTGAAGATCGGCACGAATATGTTTTTCCGTTTTCTTTCTGAAAAGTACATTGATAAACATAAATTTTCAAAAAAACAACGTCACGAAAAGTCAATTTTCAAAAAAGTTATAGATATTCAAAAAATAAATTTTCTTTTCGATGGTTACCACTTTCGATTGCATTTATTATTATTTTTTTTTCAAAATTTGAGGTTCTTTCGACATCCTCAAAAATCCCCAGAGTGGTATTATAAGAAATAAGCTGAATGAAAAAAAAATTTTGAATTGAAAAAAGAAATAGAAAACGAAAAAATCCCACTCTGAAAATTTCAGTGAATTTGCAGAAAATGGAAAAGTTTCTATCAAAAAAAAGATAAGAATAATTAAAAATGATAATAATCGAGAAATTTCTTTTTTCTGAAAATTCGCAAAAAAAAACGTTGAAGATTGGCCCGAATATTTTTTTCTATTTTGTTTCTGAAAAGTACATAGAAAAACACACATAAAAAAAACATCCAGATATGTCAATTTTTGAAAAAGTTATAGATATTTGAAAAATAAAAAGCTTATTTTTCCTGAAAAGTTCATAATTGTTTACCGGTTGGGTGAAAAAATTTGAAAAAATTCTGTAAAATGTTTTTGAAAGGGTAGAAAAAAATGAAAATGTTTTAGCCAAATCGAAAGGGGTTGGATTCTAAAGTGGTCGATTTGGCGTGGAATGCCCCTCATATAATATGAATATCTGTTAGTATGGTATGGTCTGATAGAATCATAACAGTGATATATGTACAAAAACAGTGCATCTTTCATTCTATTCTTTTTACAAGAACATGAATGTTAATAATCACGGAGGGATTATTTCATGCGGTACAAAATATACTACGAGAGCTCAGTTTAGAGAATCTACCGTGAATTATTCCGTGTATGAATACATCCGAGCGAGCGATTTTTATCTGTGAATAATTAATATCATAATATTATTTCACATAATAATCTATAAAATTGGAAAAAACGGTTGCGACTTGAAGTGTTGAGAATCACTGAGGCAGTGCGGCGCGATGACATTTCGTGATATGTTAACTGAACCACGTGGCCGTCCAGTTCGTTGTTGCCACGAACCGTATTATTAGTAATGGGGTATAGACAAAGCAGGTACACGGGCGATTTAAAAAAAAAGGTGCGACGGTCGAGCTCGGAACGAGTGGCGACCCTTTCGGATTATTAGGGAGAAGGGGGAAACGCCGGAAAATGAAGAACGGAGTTTGATACACACGGCATTTGACCACGGAGTTTGAGCAGCACGGTATTTGAAATAACGGAGAATGAGACCTTCTCGAGAAAGCATAGCTATAATATAATGTCAACTCACTCTACCTGCCTCGTCCATTCAGCTTATATATATTTTTTTTTATTGCGTGCGGCACAAGAACGGAAAATATTTCATTATAGCGTTTTCTGTCAATGTTCGTCATTTCAAAGTTCGTTTTTCATAGTTTTCTGCAGTTGCCTAGCGTATTGATCTCTAACTCGATTAGTTATTGAGAAAAAGTAAAATATGTAAGAAATATAAAAAAAAACATTTTTTCAAAATTGATTGATCCGATCGATCTTAATTTTTAATATGTTTTGAGGGCTGATAATAGCTTTAAGAAAAAAAAAAGAGTTATATAGCTCCATAAAAGTCTTGAAAACATTTTTCTAAAATTAAATTTCCTTTTTGAACCATGGCACAATTTCGGCACAATTATAAAGCTTTTTTTTTCAAACCTTCTGTATTTTTCTATAACACTATGAATTTTTCAAATTTCTTGAATAGGTACGCCATAGTAGAAACAAATGAAAACCACTTTTTAGCCCAAATACTGAATTTGTTTATATGTTTTGAGATATATTTCTTGTATTTTAATGCATACTTTTATAATTTGTACCTATTGAAAATAATATTTCATATTCAAAACAATAACAAACATTTTTTGCCAAAATAAAAAATTAAACAAGTTAAATATTTGTTAAAATTACTATAAAATTGATTATTAATATTTAACTCGTTCAATTGTTGACTTTGACAAAATAATGTCTGTTGTTGTTTCGAATATAAATTATTATTTACAATAGATACAAATTACATAAATATGCGTTAAAATACAAAAATAAAACCTCAAAATATCTAAAGGAATTCATTATTTGTGCCAAAAAGTGGTTTTTATTGTTTCCTACCGTGGCGTACCTTATTTAAAATATTTAACTGGTATAATTTTTTATTTTGGCAAAAGATGTTTGTTATTGTTTTGAACATGAAATATTATTTTCAATAGGTACAAATTATGTAAGTATGCATTAAAATACAAAAATTGAACCTCAAAACATATTAACAAATTCATTATTTGGGCCAAAAAGTCGTTTTCATTTGTTTCTACTACGGCGTACCTGTTTGAAAAATTTCGAAAATTCATTGTGTTATAGGAAAATACAGAAGGTTTGAAAAAAAACAGCTTCTTAATTGTACCAAAATTGTGTCATGGTTAAAAAAGGAAACTTAAATCGGAAAAAAAAATGTCAAGGCTCTTATGGAGCTACATAACTCTTTTTTTTCTTAGAGCCATTATCAGCCCTCAAAACATATTAAAAATTAAGAATAATCGGATCAATCAATCTTGGGAAAATGTTTTTTTAAATGTTTTTTACATATTTTACTTCTTCTTAATAACTAATCGAGTTAGAGATCAACACTCTAGGCAACTCCAGAAAACTATGAAAAACGAACTTTGAAATCACGAAAATTGACAGAAAACGATCTAATGAAATATTTTCCGTTCTTGTGCCGCACGCGATCCAAAAAAAGAAATAAAAGCTGGATGTACGAGGCAGGTAGAGTGAGTCGACATTATATTATAGCTCTGCTTTCTCTTACTCGCACTTATTCAATGCCACCAGTGCGCATGCCCGTAGTAGGGGTATGGACGCCGCTGTGTATAACGTAGGCTATCTCACTTTCACTCAGCGCGGCTGTCTCCCTCACCAGTGGTGATCATATTTCAGGTTCATGTGCCAGAAATTGCATTCTCTTACTTAGACTACATTGACTGGACTACTTTGCCACACCTTCCACTTTGGAGGCTGTTTCCCAAAACCTGGATCTTCGAACACGCTGCGCGCCGTCCTGGTCAAACCGCTGGATGGATTTTATCCTGGGACGTCTCATTTTCTTTGTAAGACTTTTCCGCACCGCTTGTATGCGACACATTTTCATTAAAATCAAAATTGTATTGTATGAGATGCTCGAAAAACCAAAAATGGTTCAAAAATTGAGAAAGTGGCCTGTAACTCTATAATGAGAATCTAAAAAAAAATGTGTCACATACAAGCGGCGCGGAAAAGTGTTACAAAGAAAATGAGACGTCGCAGGATAAGATGCATCAAGCGGTTTGGTCAAGACTGCGCGCAGTGTGTGAAACTTAAAAATTTATTTATAAGAGAACCACTGCACCTTAAGGGTTCTAATTAGAGCCAACAATTTCTACTATTAATACGTCAAATGATAGATCATTGATGAAGTTTACGTCAATTCTACGAACATTTATATTTATGTTCGAAAATCGGCGTTTTGACGCTGACTGGGTACCCTTAATGAAAATGCTAATGGATTAAAAAAAGTAATGCATTATTTGCAACCCTGATAGCATGAGAAATTTCCACCAATCGCATAGCTTCATTTCTTATGCGTTGTGCTATATACTACGTGATTGGGCGAAATTTCTTATGCCATGCTATACAAACGCGAGTAAGTCTCAGACTCTATGTTTTCCGTTTTGAGATAAGTGACATGAAGAATAAGTGAAATGAAGACAAAGACAAGTGCGGAAAAAATGCGAGCCTTTAGCCAACGACAGAAAGCAAATAAACCACCGGAAAAAACGCAAAAAACTCGTGCAGAAATATCCAGAGACTATCGAGCAAAAAAAATTCCGACTTAATGGAAATTGAATAATAATACTATTGAAAAAAAATGAATTTAATCAACAGCGATTCTCATTAGTTGAAGCCCACACAACCGTATCCGAATACTAAAAATAAATGAATAAACAATAATCGACAATAAAAACAACAAGCAATGCATAAAACTTCAATGAACTTCATCTGTAACCCAAGAAGTTTCACTTTTAACGCGTGGCGTTCCACGCACTATTTTAATCTTGGCTAACTTTCTTCGCTGAACATGATTTTGTTATTGAAAATTTTGAAAAATTGAAAATTCACCTCCAAATGTATTGATTATTTTTTATTTATTTTTTTTACACGATTTTTTACCTAACTTTTGGGTGAAATCGGATTAGAATATCATCGTTGTGATGTTCTCCAACTACTGTACGGAGGAAAAAAAAATCCAATGAAAAATGTTTTGTTATTGGAGCACTTGTCATTCCGTTTTCAGAAAAAATTAACGAATTCATGCCATTATGACTACGAAAGATACCAAACGTTCTAAAAATTTGGAGAATGGTCATAATAGCTTGAATTCGTTAATTTTTTCTGAAAACAGAATGACAAGTGCTTCAATAACAAATCATTTTTCATTGGATTTTTTCTCCTCCGTACACTAGTTGGAGAACATCACAACGACACCTAAAAGTTGAGTATAAAATAGTGTAAAAAAATTAATAAAAAATAATTAATAAATTTCGAGGTGAATTTTTAATTCTTCAAAATTTTCATTAACAAAACCATGATCAGCGGAAAAAGTTAGCCAAGAAAAAAAAATAACTCGATAAGTTAATTTGTTCCGTAGATATTCCATGTTCGTGAAATCTGAACGCGCGGATTCACTCTTCGCGGGAGCCGCAGAAGACTATCCCCACTCTGCCGCCAAACGTGGCGTCACATTTGGCCTCTCAATTAATCGCTGAAATAAACGATAAATTTATATGGGATTTTTCCGCCGATTTTTCGCCAGTTGGCATAAGCCTGACTCTGTAGGCTGTCCAATTTTTAGCTCTGTATCTTAAAAAGAGCAGCTGCAATAATTTCAAAAAAAACAAATTTTTTTATCTCCCCCTAATTAACTTTTCGCAATTATTTTATTTATAAATCCGTAGAAAAATAACCGCTCTCGAATGATGCCAGTCCTGACTCAGTCACTTGAAAATTCGCGATGGGATTCCGTTTGTTTACTAGTAAAAAACGTACCCTCTTTTTGGAGCCATTATTCACCCCTTTAATTATGAAAAATCAATTTGCCCCAAAAAGCACGTGATAGTACGACTCTTTTGGATTGATTTTGTTTTAGTTTCATTTCACTGCGACAATTTCCCAGCCTAGAAATTCCTCGCGAAAAAAGTCGGTTTATTAATAACAAATCGCTTTTCTCGAAAACTATGCATCCGATCAAGCTCCGATTTTGCACACTTGTTTAATGTACCAAGGGGCATATATTCTGAGATTTTAGAGGCTGTACATGCATTTTCAAATTAATAATGGGTCATAATACAAACGGCTGTTCCAGCTGGTTTTTATTATTTTGCCGGCGAACTAATTAACCGATTGTAATTTGCGTTGCGCCAAATTGTCCGTTTTTTTAAATCTACAAATAGTTACTTAACTTTTTTTCTCGGATCAAGAGTTTTGACGCTATCTCTCAAAAACATGGTTTTGCCAACTTTAACTGCGTGGCAAAAAAAAACCTCCCATAATCTGTGGTTATAAAGTATCAGGGACATTAACCCTACACGAATTCATTGGTTATAATCGATCTGACGTGGTGACATCAAAAGGGCCCTTTTTCATACCCGGTTCCTGGACTAACGAGGGGAATCCAAGACCTTGCCCTCACCGATTTCGCCGAAACTTCGCAGATTTGTAGGGCATACCTAATAATATAAGTACAGAAAAAAGTAAGACCCACTATTCAGAAACTCGCGAGAAAATCGACTTTGAAATTTTCCGTCGTATTTATATATTTGTTACGTTTCTAACTTTTCAAGGAGCGCCTGGCGTAGTGGCTGAGCGCTCCGACTCATAACCGCAAGGTCGCTGGTTCGAGTCTCGCTGTTAGCAATTTTTTTTTTCTTATTATTATTTTTTTTTAATCAAAATTATTCTAAAAACACATTTATTATCATTATGCATGTTATTAATTGTTAATAATTTATTTCCATCATGAGAAAATAATTTTTTTTTCGACTTCTCCTGTGGAAAAAAGAACGTCGCACGAAAATGTTTAATAATTTATTCTTTTGTAATATCAATAACTTTTACAAGGAATATTTTCTTGACTCTATAACAGGGAAGTTATTCTAAAAACACATTTATTATCATTATGCATGTTATTAATTGTTTGTGCGTGGAGCAACTACCCCTAGACCCTTGCAGGTAGCCCCCCCCCCCAATTTTAATCCTAACGGTATTTTTATTGGGTGGTGTATGTATATATATATACATAAAACCCCCCAATAAATATATATATGTATATGTATACCACCCAATAAAAATACTGTTCGGATGGGAATATTTCCTTCAAACAAGTTTCGAGTATATTTTCTATACTACCAATGTGCTCACGAAAGAAAAAAAATGTCCGCAATTCTGTATTACTCCCTGTTATAGAGTCAAGAAAATATTTCTTGTAAAAGTTATTGATATTACAAAAGAATAAATTATTAAACATTTTCGTGCGACGTTCGTTTTTCCACAGGAGAAGTCGAAAAAAAAATTATTTTCTCATGATGGAAATAAATTATTTACAATTAATAACATGCATAATGATAATAAATGTGTTTTTAGAGTAACTTTGATAAAAAAAAAATAATAATAAGAAAAAAAAATTGCCAACAGCGAGACTCGAACCAGCGACCTTGCGGTTATGAGTCGGACCGCTCAGCCACTACGCCAGGCGCTCCTCAAAAAGTTAGAAACGTAACAAGTATATAAACATGACGGAAAATTTCAAAGTCGATTTTCTCGCGAGTTTCTGAATAGTGGGTCTTACTTTTTTCTGTACTTATATTATTAGGTATGCCCTACAAACCTGCGAAGTTTCGGCGAAATCGGCGAGGGCAAGGTCTTGGATTCCCCTTGTAAGGGGCCTTTGCGCGCGAGCCCATGGGGGCCACCTGGGGCACGTGGCATGGGGGGATCATGTGCATGCTCCCGAGTAGCACTAACACTCGAGCAGCAGCGAGAGTGATGAAGATAGTTGCAGCATAGGCGTAACATGCTCCGAGGAAAATACCCGGCAAAATATATTACGCGAATATCATGATGCACCTTTAGGCGGACACCACGGGATGACGCGAACGCTGCGTCGCATCTAACTCAAATACAATTGGCCTGGCATGCACGAAGACATTGAAAATTATATTAAAAAATGCGAAAAATGCCAAAAGAATAAGGCACAACCGAGAGGAAAAGCACCAATGGTCATTACCGATACACCAAGCCGAGCATTTAAAAAATGAGCTGTTGACATCGTTGGACCGTTGACAATAATTGCCGACGGCAATCACTATATTCTCACGTTGCAGGATGCGCACACGAAATATAGCGTTACAGTGTCATTGCCAAACCAAGAGGCAAACGAAGTAACTAAAGCTTTCGTGACAGAGATAGTATGCCGATATGGAGCCCCCGTAACGCTCTCGGCCAGTGGGTGAACACTCCCGTGTTAAACGTGCGGTCGCGTATCTCAGTTAGCGGATATCATACTACGTGGCACTGATGTCTGGTGCATGCGTACAACTCTGATATAGCCGGAGAAGCACGTGAGGAGAAACGAGCTCAAGTGCCATGGCGCCGGTGGGTGAACGCCGCCCGTATCGCTCTCGGCCACTCTTGGCAGCTCTTGGTGCATTTCAAGTACGACTTGGTGGAAGTGAGACAGCAACACGCGATCTCTCGCTTCCTTTCACTCACACCTGTAGCGCGCATTCACCAGCATTCACACCCCTTATTTTCACAGGCGATTCCAGTGCATGAACACTCTCGCCTTATTTTGAAGCTACAATCTCCATTACCGTCTATCAATATAGTTAGCGCTGCTGTCGCGAGAGAGATAGATGATCGCCCCTTCCACGGTTAGTACATGCGCACAATACCGATTCAGTCAAGAAGCACGTGAGGGGAAACGAGCCGAAGCGTAATGGCGCCGGCGGGTCAATGTCGGCTATATCGCTCTCGAGTCTCCGTGTGTCTCCGTGCATTTCGGGTACATCTTGGTACAAGCGAGACAGCTATACTCGCTCTCTCGCTTCCATCCTGTATATACGTGGAAGGATACAGCCACACGCATAGGGCCCACTCAGCAATCTACTCCACTACCCTCGACGCGCCCCCGATCTCTAAGGGAAGCTCACGAAAAGTGGGGAATAGATGTCATAGGAGAAAATGCATCTTCTATCTTTGTCACCCCATCTCTACCTTTATCGAACGGAGTTGCGTGGATTGCTGGGTATATAAACCCCGGAAAATGGGTCCAAGGAGACTTTTTCGACTTTTTTCCAACGTGGAAACTACGAAACTCATCGTCCTCACCAAATCAGTTTTTGGGTTGAACTTGTGAGATTTTTCGACAAAGATGTTCTTGATTCTGGATTTTTCCAAATCTATTCGTTTTTGGACTTAGAATTTTCACTCGATTTTCGAAGGCAGTTGGTTTTTTTCGGTTTAGAATCTGAAATTGGGAATTCTGAGTCGAATTAAATTGACTTAATCGCGAAATCTAAGAATTTCCTTTCTTGAATACTATTTTTCTTCGATAATTTTAAATAAAATTTGGATCTCGAAAATTAAAATCTGTGCATTGACATTTTCTTGACTTCATCATCAATCTGCCGCGCCCTTGATCAACCACCGACTCTTCTTCATTTTCCGTTTGAGTCACCGCTGCATCTAAAAATGTTATGAATTGTTTCTATCAGGAGAACATCTCACCGAGTAAGTGAAATTTAATTTAATTATTAATTTATTTTCTTCTTGTAATTGCGAGGAATAATTTCGAAAAGACTTAGAATCACTGAAAATCATCAATTTGCACCGGACCAAGTGATCAAATTAATTAAAACCCTATTAGTTGATTAATTCGAGGAAATCCAAATTTGATCTCAAATAAAACCCGAATTCCGACTTTTGCCGTGACGATGGTGGAAAATTAATTGAAATAATTGGAAATTCAATTTAAACTCTTGAAATATTGAATGAAAATAATTTTTTTTAATAATTCAAACCGGAGAATTTATCTTAGCAAGTTCAATTAGTAAATTATATCGTTAAGTTTAAACATCAAACGCTCAGCAAATATTGCACGCGATTGGAAATTAAACAGTGATTCCAAGCCCATTTGCCAAGTAATTTTCCGAAAGGTAAGACTCAAATACAGGGGCAGATGTGTTCGAGATTGATTCCAGGAGTGATACTCGAAATTTATTTCGAAGACTAGAGAGTCTCAGTCAGATTCAACACATCATACGTCGAAGATTATTAATAGTTCGCCATAACTCTTTTTTTGACGTAACAATAGACGTAAAAGAATTATTACAAGATTTCACGGCTTTAACGAATAAATGGATTATAAAATACGTGCCGGAAAATACGGAACCCAACATAGAGCATCTACACAGGCCGATACGCGCGCGAGAGATGAATTGGAATATAAAACTTTATTATTTCATGACAAATGAACGGATAAATAAAACTTCACGGACTGCAAAGTTTAATTATTGACGGATCTCTTAAATGCATGAAATTCGCTGCCACTATGAATCAATAATCTTTTGTCATTACAGATTTATTTTTAGTCATACCGTGACAGTATGGGAAGAGTGAATAATTCTTATGTCGATATATTATTTCACATTGAATTCGGTTTGTACTTACTTTTGCCGTAACAATGCAGTTCCTTTTAAAGCGACAAACGCAAATGTGGCCAGATATTTTGCTTCTTCGGACTGTTTGTTGAAGGCAGCTACATATTGAGCAGGATTTTCTCCTTCCAAGAATAGGCCTAAGTATTATCTCAGTGTTAGCAATGTCACTAATCATTTCCTAATCACAGTTAAAAAATTGATTTTATGCGTTGTTTTTAATACTAGAAACTCATTTACCCAGGGAATATAGCTTTGGTTCCTTGATTGAGTAAAGTTCGTTCATTTTCCGTATACCAAAAGCTTCAGCTTCCATGAGGTCTTGATCTTGCAGTCTTAAACTAGACAGATTCTTGGATACATTCCCGTGGATTGCTGCAAAAACAGAAATACGTTCACAAGGTTAAAATAATATGCGGACGGATTATGGGACGATGCCCCCAAAAACTTTCGATCACATTGTAAACTTTCTATGCAGCATTGTGCGTTTCACATAGCTGCGAATTGCCCCTTATCTCTGCTCTTACGATATATACTACTGAAACTAGAAGTATTCTAGAATATTATATTATACCTCATAATGGGCCGTAGTCTGTTTCTTTGTGGATGGGTATTTGTATTAAGGCGTCTTCTCACTTTAGACGCTAAAAAGGCTATTTTCATGCATTTTTGGATAGGTTTATATTATACATAATGCCCACAGAGCAAAATTGATCCCGGGACCATCCCGATATAGTTCCATTCGTATCCCGCCACGATAGAATGTCTTATAATTGTCTGTGGGAGGTACCAGAAGATATTGTTCAACCCGAGATTAATATAGGATGGCTTGAGGATATCCTGTCGTAACCGAGAGTAGACGATCGCATCGCGCTCAGACATGACCTCTCAGAGACCACTATAAGAGAATGCGGTGCGATCGTCTACTCTCGGTTACGACTGGATATCCTCAAAACATCCTATATCAATCTCGAGTAGAACAATGTCCTACTTGCAGTGAGATATCACAGTACGGCGAACGCTCACTCTCATACGGAGTATGCGAATAGTATGCTTATCGAGACGAGCGTGAACACGGATATGAACTCGACACCGGAAGGAGTCAGACCTCGAAAACAGCCATATTACAAAGAGTATTTGCTGACTCCCTCCGTATTGTGTCCATTTTATTAAAATTTAATTAATTAATTAAAATAAAATTGGAATTAAAATTATTTGATTTGCTTTGATTTTTTTTGTATGCATTTCCCCCCGTGTAGAATCTTTCGCCTAATACAGGGTCGACCCGGGTTAGTGGCCAGTCCCCCCTGAGGACCTGGTCAGCAGTTTCCCCCAGGAAAACTGCGGAAAACCTGTGCCACTAATGCCGGCCCTGAGTTTCGCCTTCCGATGCCGGAGCTACGTCGCGCCTCGTCGAGAGATTGTAAACATGGACTACAGCTATATACATGTGACTCACACCTCTACGAGTACTTGTGTATGCCACATATAAATATCTGGAGCTCGTCACGCCCATATTTTTATTTCTCGACGAGACTACGGCACAGGGAATCGAACCTCGGACTTTCCGATGTGTATATGAATGCATATAAGTACATAATATAATGTTTTAGAGAGACATTTCCACATTGATTTTATGGTTTTTGCTTCAGTAATAACTCGCTATAGATCGCGTTAACTACCTCATTTCGAACTTCGGAAAAAAAAGATTTATAGAACAAAAAAAAATTATTTCGCGCTTGATTGAAGTATCTCTATAGATAATTCCATTAAAACAAACCATTTAGATCAATCAATCAATGAAGTTTTATTTGCACATAACTTTTTAAAAAGTTGTTTACAAACTTATTTCTTACAACATATATTTTCTTGCTTATGACCATATCATTTATACTCTGCATCGCTTCTGCTTCACAACTCTTTTCATTTTCCTTCAATTCCACTGCCCATTCGTTTATCATTTTCGCTCTCCCCTTTTTGGCATCATATTCCCTAAAAAACGCACATATTCCTTTTTGTTCGTTTCCCTCCCAACATATTCGTTCTTTCTCCTCTTATCATGGATTTCTTCTATCCGTTCTTCTACTCGTTTATTGCTTTCTCTTGATTCCCCATATAATGTTAACCGAGCTCTCGTCTCCTTGCCGTTTAACCTCTTTTCCCTGTTCTCTCCACTCACACCTTTACACGTTAACTCATACTATAGACATAAAGTATGGACTACGCATAGAGCGTCACCCGAGAGAAAGCGATAGCGACTAAGGGGGGCGAAGTCTTGTCTCGTTCTAACAGTAACCAATGAAGGAGTTAGAAAGAGATAGCTATGGCCACCGTTTCGTTCTCTCTTTGTCTACCCTGGCGGACACTTTAGGCAATGGCTTCCAGTGCGGATCGCGTAGTCTATACTTTATGTCTATGACTCATACCACATCGTTATCACATATATATATTTGACTTCGAATAATAAAATCTTATTCGTACAACTTATTTTGAGAAGCTGATTTTAACAAACACATGAGTATCAACCTTCCTCATACATATGACCTTTTATCCATTCCAAACCTCAATCATCTCTCAATCATTTTCGTGTTTCCTTCTCCACAAAAAGCCCCCCTTGAAATTGATCCATGGACAAGTAAAAAATTCGACATCTTCGAATGAGTATGGCGTGTACTTAGGGACACCGAAACAGTATAGCATGGTCGTTATCGGTAATGAGACATTTTTATGTAGCATTGGACAAAAAATTAGCTTTTCGCGAGTAATTCAGGACAAAATAAAAAAAAAATGACACGTTCAATTCAGTATGGCGGACAGTTTGAGACGCGGCATCGGTATGGCATGCAATTCCTTCGTACTCTGTATATCGAATGTATAATATAAAATAAGAATAACCTTTTGGCTCATTCTCCAAGGGCATGATTTTTTTTGACACATTCAAAAAATTGCGCAGCGCAGCGCCGACACCTACGGGTCGCCATACTTGTACTTCCCTGTTCTTCATAACACTGGCTAACTTCTCAAAAAGTTTCATCGTTTCGCTAATCATACGTTATTTTTCTTGCTGGCTCTCGGTCAACCAGGTTTGTTTCTTTTTGTCCAATGCACTAAACTTTCCTATCGCGCGGCTCCTCGTGACTCCTCTCCATCCTCTCTTTCTTCGCGCGTAGCGCGCGCGTGAGCTAGTTTCATTGAATTTCCTATCAGGAATTTTCATACTTGCATTGGTAGTCTAATTATTGATCTAAATATTTTGTGAACAGACATTACAGAAATATCGTGAATAATGTGTGTCGAGGAACGTAAAAGTTTTTCGACATTTTTCAAAACTTGATGAAAAAAAACCACGTCAGATCTCCTCGAAGTTTGAATACTGTTGAAAAACTATATTTTATACACCATCTTGACAGAATAAAAAAAAATCGTTATACCTCCATCAATTTTGGGATTTTTTAGAAATCCTTCGCTGCAAATGTAGTTCTACATTAGATTGATTCAAAAAAAGCGACACTTTTTTTTATTGAAATCCGCTATTAAATACTTTCAAGGAGGTGAAGAAAGATGCCTGTGAAAAGCAGGGCTCCTAATTTTTATATTTGGAGGTCCTTCATCGCGAATTTCTATTGTCCACTTGAATAACACGGGGTAAATTTTTTTCAACTTTTCAAATTTTATGCCTTGGCTTTAAGTCAATGTACTGAAATGTGCGATACATATTCTTGCGGGGAATTGGACGCCCTACAAAAGCGGTTTCCTATGATTTTTCGATAAACTTACCGCTTCAGAAGTTATTCAAGGTTAAAGTTAAATTTACAGTAAATTTAACTTTTTTCTTCAGTTTCCGATAAAATGTTACAACTTATTACTAAATATATTAAAATCTTTTTTGAAAATTCTATAATTTGTGATTTTTCATGAGGACAGGAGTCAGTTAACAATTTTCGTTTCGTGAAGCTTAACAGTTCCACGTTATACATCCATATTTTTCGTAAAAAAAACTGTTTTCTCACAATAAAATATCAAGTTAATGAAAAGATGCCAATTCTAAAAGAAATACTGTTTGATATTCACGAAGGTAGAAAAATTAGATCTTACATATAAATTTCCTTCAACATTACTTTTTGAAAATTTATTGCTCATTTGAAGTGTTAAAGTTGTTATAGAATAAACTGATGACTATTTCAAGGTTTTTTTTGTTACAATCCGGGAATCGTTGGTGACGTTCTTGTGCGACTTGTAGAAGAAGTAGAACAAAAATGTGTCGCCCAAAAAAGTGTGATGATAAGATAAGGAAAGATACGTGTAAAAAAATGATAATCTTCAAATCTTCAGAATTTTCTTGAATTTTTATCTTATTTCTTCAAATCTTCAATATTTCCTCAGATTTTCATGTAATTTCTTCAAATCTTCAAATTTTTTTTAGATTTTTATGTAATTTATTTAAATCTTCCAAATTTTCTCGGATTTTTATGTAATTTCTTCAAATCTTTGAAAGATTTTCAGATTTCTATGCGATTTCTAAAAATCTTCAAAATTTCTACAGATTTTTAGGTAATTTCTTCAAATTTTCAATATTTCCTCAGATTTTTATGCAATTTCTTCAAATCTTTAAATTGTTCCCAGATTTTTATGTATTTTCTTCAAATCTTTAGAATTTCCTCAGATTTTTATGTAATTTCTCCAAATCTTCGAAATTTCCGAGGATTTTTATGTAATTTCTTCAAATCTTCAAAATTCCCGCAGATTTTCGTGTGATTCCCCAAATCTTCAAATTTTCCTCAGATTTTTATGCAATTTCTTCAAATCTTCAAAATTTCCCCAGATTTTTTCGTAATTTCTTCAAATCTTCAAAATTTTCTCAGATTTGTATGCAATGTCTTCAAATCTTTAAAATTTCCCCAGATTTTTATGTAATTTCTCCAAATCTTCAAATTTTTTTCAGATTTTCATGTATTTTCTTCAAATCTTCAGAATTTCCTCAGATTTTTTGGCACTCACCACCCACACAACAAAAATACGTCCCAAGTATGTCTTTCGGACATCACGTCAATTGTCCCGTGATGGTAATGGGATGGTCCCATGGGATTCCCATGGGCTCTGAAATGTCTGCAGTGATTACCGCAATAGGATGGTCCCACTGCCGTCCCGGGATGTCTTTGGGATGTCTTCGGGACCTCTCTTGGACTGCCAACACAGCAGTGGATAATTATTTTTATTCCGATTTAATATTAATTAATTTCAATTAATTAATTAAATTTCAATAAAATGGGTACAGTACAGAGGGAGACAGCAAGTACTCCTTGTAATATGGCCTCTTATGAGGTCTGACTCCTTTCGGTGTCAAATGTCCGTGTTCACGCTCGGCTATATAAGCATTCTATTTGCATGATCCGTATGTGAGAGCCTTTGCCATCTTGCGGCGAGTCTGGAACTAACGCCGTGGAATGGCTGACCTCTTATAGACATCTCTAAGAGAGTCCGCTGGGATCGTCTACATACAGTTACGGCAGGATATCCTCAAGACATCCCATATTAATCTTGCGTAGAACAATGTCTTACCGGCACCTCCTAGAGACATCTCTATGAGAGTGCGCTGGGATCGTCAAAACACGGTTACGACAGGATATTCTCAAGACATCCTATATTAATCTCGCGCAGAACAATGTCTTACCGGTACCTCCCAGAGACATTTCTAAGGGAATACGCTGGGATTGTCAAAACACGGTTACGATAGGATATCCTCAAGACATCCTATATTAATCTCCAGTAGACCAATGTCCTACTAGTACCTCCCACAGACATCTACAAGATAGTGCGGTACCATCGTCTACACGCGGTCACGGCAGGATATCCTAGAGACATCCTATATTAATTTCGGGTAGAACAATGTCCTACTAGTACCTCCCATAGACGTCTATAATAGAGTGCGTTGGGATCGTCCAATTACGGTTGCGACAGGTTATTCTCAAGATCTCCTATATTAATCTTGGGTAGAACGGAATTCTACCGGTACCTCTCAGAGACATCTCTAATAGAGTGCGCTGGGATCGTCTAAATACGGTTGCAACAGGATATCCTCAAGACATCCTATATTAATCTCGAGTAGACCAATGTCCTACTAGTACTTCCCATAGACATCTACAAGACAGTGCGGTACGATCGTCTACACACGGTAACGGCAGGATATCCACAAGACATCCCATATTAATCTCCTACCAATGACCTACCGGTACCTCTCAGATTCATCTATAAGAGAATGCACTGGGATCGTCTTAACACGGTTGCGACAGGGTATCCTCAAGAAATCCTATCTTAATCTCGAGTAGACCGATGTCTTACTAGTACCTCCCACAGACATCTACAAGTGAGTGCGGTACGATCATCCACACACGGTGATGGCAGGATATCCTCAAGACATCCTATATTAATATCGGGTGGAAGAATGTCCTACCACTACCTCCCACAGACGTCTATAAGAGAGTGCGTTGGGATCGTCTAATTACGGTTGCGACAGGATATCCTCAAGACATCTAATATTAATCCCGGGTAGAACAATATCTCACAGGTTACTCCCATAGACGTTCATAAGATGTACTATTTTGGTAGGACACGAATGGGACTATCTCGGGATGGTCCCGGGATCAATTTTGCTGTGTGGGCATACATGAAAAGTGCCTATTAGTATTGCCTTCCAAAAACCTATTTCTTATGAAAACAACCATACAAACTTTATACCAACATATGTTGGCAAATTATACAAAAACAAAGAAAAATTGGATTCTCTGTCCCCTCGGCCGTCTGTATGGGCTCATAACTCAGCAATCCATGAACGGATCCGGTTCAAATTCATAGCATAGTTTTGTTTTACTATAATCTCAAAACATTTTTTGACTTAATCCATTCAGAGAATGTTGAATATGAAATTTCCCAAAAAAACAAGCATTTCTGAGCCAAAAAACCATTTCTGTGTCCGTCCAGAGTCAGATTTCCGCAACCTGTGAACCAATGTTTTTGTAACTTATAGACTTTCTTCTTAGGATCATAAAGAAGTGTCCTGTAGAGTTTGAAGTCTTTACAGTTCTTCGAATCATTTTGTTTTAACGAAAATAACTTTCTTTTTCAGTTTTTCATTCATTGCACGAAGATGCGTGAACGAATTTTTTTAATTTTCACCATGTATTTTCATTTTAATACATTTTAAATATTTCAAGAGTTTGAAATGATTTCAACAATTTTAACATAGAATTTTTAATATTTTTGTTTTATTCATTTATAACTTTTTAACGTTTTCGCCAAAAAACACTGATTGGACAAAAATTTTAGACATTTCTTACTATTTGATAGAATGTTATTTTTCTTTAAAATATAATGATTGATAATTAGTACACGTCTAAGTATTTAAATTTTTGTTTTCAAATCTTATTATTACTTTCATGCAAAAAAAAAATTATATGAAACATGACCTTATGTTCCTGAAATACACGATTTTCTTAATGAAAAAAAAAACATCTCCACACAATACACCACACTATACTCGATCGAATTACACAAATTGTCACTAAGAAATCATATGTCATATTTTTTAACATTATCATTTAAGTAAACAATACAACGGCCGTGATTACAATGACAGATAAAAATTATCAATAAACGGAAGCAAATTTTAGCTGCATTATCTTAAACGCTCAAGCCCGAACGACAATGGCAAGAATAAGGAATAAGGAATAAGAATCAGCCAATCGCCGCGCACTTTAGAGAAACATTGGTCAAAATGATTTTCGGGCATGGCATTGTGGCGCGCGAAATTCAATTTGACGAATAGGTACGTCAAATTATGCAGCGCTCAAGCGCAGTGCGCCCATGTCAGAATTCACCCATACATCGGCATATAAAATGGTACTGGATAATGGATATGACGCTCACAGCGCTCAAAACATTCAAGACCACTCGCCGCGACAACCAAAGCTAGAATATAAAAGATACGCCCGGCTCGTCTCAGGTTCCATCGCCTCTCTGTTCAGAGTCAATTTTGATTTTTCGTGTCCAAAACACACATGATCAAATCTACTTAATTCTTGCTATTACAATTGTCGAAAAAGTATGGGAAAAAATGTTGATGTCTTTTTGGCTGTTTTAAGCTGAAAAATTGGATTTTCTTTCTATGGGAAATCTTCGATTTCAAAAAATATATAAAATTTTACGTAAACAAACAAATATTTTAAGATTTTACTGAAGATGCGATTCAAATAACTTCTTATTGAAAAAAATCGATTTTTTTTCGTAATGTTGATCTTTTTTCCTTCTATGATTACAATAGTTGACGATTTCAATGATGTTAAGAAAAAAAATGTAGCTTCTCTTATATATTTCCTTTGTACATTATATGAACATTAGGAATTACAATTCTTATGTAAAGAAATTGAATGAAGTGCAAAACGTACTTGAATTGTAATTCCAATTGTAAATTATTATAATTTACACAGGAAATATGTGAGAGAAGCAAAATTCTTCATTTTACCATAATTGAAATCGACTATTGTAGTCATGGAAGGAAAAAAGATCAAAATTTCGAGAGAAAAAAAGTCGAACAAAATTTCTTTTAATATGAGAAGTTATTTGAATCCCATCTTCGGTAAAATCTCGAAAATTTCCTTCTTTTACGTAGAATTTTATAATATTTTTGTAAAAATTTGAAGGCGTCCCATTCAAAGAAAATCCAATTTTTTAGCTTTAAACAGCCATAAAGACAACAAAATTTTTTTCTTAATTTTTTGATATTTTTATCAAAGATTACATTCAAAAACAAACAAAAATGATCTCTTAGCAAATTAGAATATCGTGGTTATTGTGGAAGTTATGATTATTTCAAGAATATTTTTCCAAAAATCAATAACTTCGATATGGTTTAAGATAGAGAGCTAAAAATGTACATGGATACTTTTTTTTACATGTGTAATAACATATTAAACAATAATAAAAAATCAAAGGGGGTCACCGACAAAACGTCGTTGAATTGACATGGAATGACTCATATACATGTATAGTGCATACATATGAATATTCTACTAAAAATTGAAATTTTGTTCCTTCTGGAAAAAAAAAATTCCCTTTTTTCAAGAAAACGACTAATAGTAACACTTAATTGTCGTACGTAATGGACAAACAAAATTTGACAGTTGAGGTTATGTTGCTGTGTGAGTTTGGAGTGGGGAGAAAGCGTCATCGGGGTCGTCCAGTTATGAAAGCGTGTTGCTAACGATAAGTTATGTGCGCGGTCAAGTCATGGGAGATTCAGTTGTGGGAGCGTACACTGTACTTTTATGTTGAATAATATTTTGATTATATTCAAATCTGTCATTAATAACGATTAATATTATTTATCAGAATGATTAATCGATGTTCAAAATGAATCAAAGAGTTTGAATTACGGTGTGAGTGCCTATTAAAACGTCCCCAAGAGACATGTTATAACCAACATTTAAAATATATTCGATCACACTGTAAAAAATGTTATTAAATTTTATATACAAAAGTATATTAAATTGTAAAAAAAAGTATATGAAATCCAAATTAATATACAAGGTATTGAAAAATTAACAATTTCATCTTAAATTTAATATTTGTATATTAAAATTAAAAGATGAACGTTGAAAATTCAAATCCCCGTATATCAAAATGGTTCCTATAAGCTTTTTCACATTTTTAAGATACGTTATTGGAAATTAATATACTTATTTTCCAAAATAACAATCACTGTCAGCGGCCGTGCTAGTTGACGCATCCACCACTATGCGTCGCATGCGCTCGGACCTGTGTGCCCAAGCGAAATAGGCGTATGACGGTGTTATATACCGGACGGCCAGCGTGCCCAATATACTTCCCTAGCCTAGCGCAGAGGTTATACCGTGATGATTAAGGCGGTTCCTCGAGGGCGAAGGGCTTCTATTGCACTTTCAGTCGAGCTGACCCTTGCGAATATCCCTAATGTGGATATCTCGGGCGTATAATTTTAGTTGCACTGTGACAAATTTTTACATTCAATTTAATTAATAAATATGAAGTTTTTATGCATATACAGAATACTAAATTTCATATACAATGTGTACAGTAATATTCCAATATAAGAAAAATCAAATAACTTCTTTTAATTTTAATATACAAAAGAATATTCATTTTGATATCGTTTTTCATGATTCTGCGCTAAAAATCACACTGTGTATTGGAATTTTAATATACGAACGTATATTAAAATTAATAGAAGTCATTTGATTTTTCATATACTTGTATTGGAATATTACTATACACATGTATATGAAAACCAATGTATTGTCTATGCATAAAAACTTCATATTTTTTTATTGAATTAAATATAAACATTTTTTACTGTGCACAACGGAATAAATCAAGACAATGATCAAGAGTACGGAGCGCGAAGCGCGACGACAACGGCACGCGAAGCGTGGGGTGGTTTGGGGGGCGAAACCCCAAACGAGTACGCGAAGCGTACATGTTATGTTTTTTTTTTCGAACCGTCAGAAATTCCTCAGATTTTTATGTAATTTCTTCAAGTCTTCAAAATTTCCGCAGATTTTTATGGAATTTCTTCAAATCTTCAAATTTTTCTTAGATGTTCATGTAATTTTCAAATCGTCAAAATTTCCTCAGATTTTTATGCAATTCCTTCACATCGTCAAAATTTCCTCAGATTTTTATGCAATTTCTTCAAATCTTCAAAATTAATTCAGATTTTTATGTAATTTCTTAAGATCTTTAAAATTTCCTCAGATTTGTATGCAATGTCTTCAAATCTTCAAAATTTCCCCAGATTTTTATGTAATTTCTTTAAATCTTCAAAGATTCTTCAGATTTTTATGTATTTTCTTCAAATCTTTAGAATTCCCTCAGATTTTGATGTTTTTTTTCGAATCTTCAGAAATTCCTCAGGTTTTTGTGTAATTTTTTCAAATCTGCAAAATTTCCTCAGATGTTTATGTAATCTTCAAATCTTCAAAATTTCCTTAGATTTTTATGCAATTCCTTCACATCGTCAAAATTTCCTTACATTTTTATGTAATTTCTTCAAATCTTCGAAATTTTCGCAGATTTTTATGTAATTCCTCAAATTTTTACAATTCCCTTAGATTTTTATGCGATTTGTTAAAATCTAAAAAATTTCGTCAGATTTTTATGAAATTTCTTAAAATCTTCAAAATTTCTTCACGGTCTCACTAATTTCTTCAAACTTGGGGACATTTCCTCAGACCTGGCAACAATGTTAACAACTGTCTGTTAGTTCCAGTTTGCGATATATTTCAATCCAGGCAACGCCGAGTATATAGCAGCTAGTTCTTTAGTTGTTTTTTTAGCTGTTTTGAACTAAATTAACCTAAAAAATTGGATTTTCTTTGAATGCAAAACCTTCGATTTTTTCCGATCAAAATTAAAAGATTCTGCGTAAAAAAACAAAATTTTTGCGATTTTACTGAAGAAGGGATAACTTCATATTAAAATGTTTTTTTCGTAATTTTGATCTTTTTCTCTTCTATGACCACTATAGTCAATTTTAATGATGTTAAAATAAATAATTTAACTTTTCTCATATATTTCTTTTCTGAATAATGATAATTAACATTATGAACTACAATTCATGCAAGTTTTGCACGTGATTCATTTTTTTTACATAAAAAGTGTAATTCTTAATGTCAATTATTATAATTTACTAAGGAAATCTGTGCGAGAAGTTAAATTATTTATTTTAACATAATGAAATCAACTATTGTGGTCATAGAAGAAAAAAGATCAGAATTACAAAAAAAAACGAATTTTTTTTTATTTAAATAAGAAGTCATTTGAATCCCTTCTTCAGTAAAATCTCAGAAATTTGATTTTTTCACGTAGAATTTTATAATCTTTTTTTTTTTAAATTGAAGGTGTCGGTTTGAAAGAAAATGCAATTTTTTTGCTTAATTTATCTTAAAACAGCTAAAAGAACATCCAATTTTTTTTTCAATTTTCGACATTTTTTTCAAAAAGTACATTGGAAAAAAAATGACCTCTCAACAAATGGAAATATTTTTATTATTATAGAAGTTATGATAATTTTGAAAATATTTTTTCAAAAATCAATAACTTCGGTATAGGTTAAGATAGAGAGCTAGAAATTTAAATGGATACTTCTTTTTGCCCGCATAATAACGTATTAAAAAATTTTTTTAATCGAAAAGGTCACCGACGAAACGTCCGTTGAATTGATAGGGGAATGATAAATGAATACTCAACTAATATGCTTTTACTTGCATATATTTTTTTACCGAACGACTTCAAACTATTCATTAAGTCGAGCCTGTTACGTCCTGACGTAACGGCCATTAAAATTCATTTCTTCAACGTAATTGCTACCAAAGACAAAGATGAAAACTTGAAGGTCTGTAAAAAGAAGGTTTATCGTTTCCAGGGTTATTCCGTTCAATTCAATGATAAAACAGAAATTCACGTTACCGACCGAAAATCTCTGAAAAGATGGCCATCGGTAAAATCGGGCAGTATGGAAGGAAAATCAGGGACAGAGACCCCTACGAAAAGCCACGAGCTCGTAAATACCATCTTGAGAGCGAGGCACCCGACGCCGCCTTCCTAACTGACATACCCTCCACCGGTCTATCGATTCAAGGGATAGATCGCTGGCTCTACCCTTTACCATTGGAAAAGAAAGAATAAAGCATAGAGTATTTTGCTCTGCCGTCAAAACGACGCGAGGCACTGGTTTCACCCTCTCGGAAAAACAAGCTCACAACAGGGGAACGGTCCTCCTTTCTCTTTGCTCAAACAGACATATACGTATACATGTGTTACCTACAATAGACTCAGTACAAAACGAACGGAATGGCTCTAAATAACGATGAATTTTCCAACCGCATGCCAATACGGAATTTAAAAATAAATAATTGACTTAATTGGATAAACAACTTTCAGGATAAATTCGCAATAAAGCGGAGTAGTAAAATGAACAACGGAGTTAAGCAATAATTAAATGAACAATGAAATAGAACAATAATTAAATAAACAGTGAAGCAGACCAAGAATTATTAAACAACGAAACAGAATAATAATCAAATAAACAAAAAATGAATGAATAAATAAATATAATCAAATAATGATGTGATAATCGAAAGAAATGGTTGGAAATAGATTTATATGTCTTTCAATAACATAGATAATACAAATAGAATTAAAAACGAGATCCAATTAAGTAGGTAGTTAGACGGTTTAAATACAATAAGCATTTGCAAGAGAGAGACCCATGATAAAACGGAAAAAAAACCACTTATCGTCCCCGAAAGGGCAGTAGGCCTCACAAGAATATAAAGGGCAGTAGGCCCCACAAGAATGCAAAGGGCAATAGGAAAATATTTTAAAGGGACTAAGGCGTTTGCGTGAAGCCACCGTTTCATGACTCTCTCTCTCTCTCTTTCTCTCTCTCTCACTCTCGCGACACGTGGGTCAACAATCCCAGGCCCTCTCTTTAAAAACTCCATTGTACAGTCCACGAGGAAACAGGTACAGGATAACGCATACATTTATAGGGATATATATGTATATATATATATATGTGTATTCATCTGTGTATGCGTATAAGTACAGAAATATGTGCAAAAAAAGTTTCAGGGTAAAAACTACTCATCCAATAATTACTTTCCCTAAATCAAGAAAAGTCAAACAAATATAAGTCATATGTCGAGCAACTAATCAATGAAAATATGTAATTGCAAAATGAAATCTTGCACTGTACTCTGAATTACGAACTCATCCGATAGATAATTTATTGTTAAATCCAATAATCAAATCCGAAGAGAAACAAGTAAAAACTTATATTGTTAAAGAGGAATAATTCAGAAGTCAAAATAATATTTTCCTATGTTAAAATCTAAAGGAAAGAAAGAAGCCGAACGCTCAGAGGCAAGACCCAGTTACATAAAGCCCCACCCCTCTTTCGACATTCCACGGGGGTTGCGCGGCGAATCGAGAGACTTGGCTCAAGTCGCTACCCAGAGATCGCTCGAATGTCTCCCCACTCCGACCCCTCATTCCAGCCACCCTCCTTTTCACCCACCCCGATATTTCGCCTGCCTCCTCCTTGGAGGAAAAGAAGGCGCGAAGGGGACTTGAGATTTCTTTAGTCATGCGCCGTAGTCATCGACCCTCCCCTCTTTTCCAGTCGATTCATACGAGGAGGCTTACGCGACCACACCCTACAAAAAATGTAATATGGAAAACCAAGGAAAAACGATCTTTCAGACTCAGGTTCAATTTTTTTAGCGAGAATGTTTAAACATTGTCACCTTAGAAATTATTAAATCGTCTGACCATTTATTTATAATAATATAAATTTAAGTTAAACACGCAAAAATATCGCATAAAAAGACTTATAAATAATTCAAGATCGCTACTTCATATATTTTATTTTTAAATAAAAATGGCATCATTGAAAATAGTTAACAAACAATAGAATGAAAAGAAAGGACAACCAATTTAAGAAAACGCATAAAATATTAACTACAAAGGAAAAGAGACTTTATTAATGATAGAATAAGCGCGTAAAAATATTTATAATGTTGAAATTATTGTTACTATAAGGAATTAACATTGTCTACGAACTGAGAATGTAAAAAGCGTGGGGCACATGCATATGCCTGTATATGTGTTCGGGGATACCGACACACGCATGGGACCCACTCAGCGATCTACGCTAGCGCCCTCACCGCGCCCCAATCTCTAAGGGAAGCTCGCGAAAGCGGGGAATAGATTTCATAGGGGAAAATGCATCTTCTATCTCGCTCACACTATCCCCACCAAAATCGATCGGGGTGGCGTGGATCGCTGGATATATGAAGCACGGAAAAAGTGCTCTAGGGAGACTTCTTTGACCTGGAAACTTCTAAACTCATCGTCCACTCCGAAACCATTCTTGAGTTGAACTTGTGAAATTTTCGACAAAGACGTTCTTGGTTCGGGATTTTTCCGAAACAATTCGGTTTTGGACTTAGAATTTTTCACTCGATTTTTCGAAGGAAGTTGTTTTTTTTTCTGTTTGGAATTTCAAGTCTTGAATTTCTGAATCGAAATAGAATCGACTTTTTATTTTTTTCTCGAATTTCGAATCGACTCTTTGAATGTCGGAAAAGACTTTGGATCTCGTTTTATTTTACTTCATTTTATTTTGTCTAGTTAATATTTTCTGTTTAATAATTTTTATTTATTTTACTCTAACGACCGCAATCCACGAATTGTTGGAAGAAGTACAAATCACGCTTATTGTTAAATAAATCGCGGAATTTAAGACTGATCTTATTGTGCAAACCATTCTTTTATTCTTTTAATAATTTTAAAATAAAAATTGGATCTCGAAAAATAAAATCTGTGCATCAACATTTTCTTCGATTTCGTCATCCACCTGCCACGCCCTTGAGCACTCGCCGATTTCTTCATCGTTTCACGTCTGGATCATCACCGGTTACCAATGGTATCACCCTTCCCATCAGGAGAGCATCTGACCTTTTAAGTGAAGCTCTATTTATTTTATAAAATCATTTTCGTGATTGTGCAACGTTTTATCTCCGGAAAATTATAATTCAGTGAACCTCATCTATTCGGACAGAAGTTAATTGATTCCAATAAACCTTTTGTCGTTTATTGGAGAAAGGCCCAGTTTTACTCAATCGAATCTTTATCTTTTCGATTATTCTCATGGCGTTGGTGACATAATTCTTTCAAAGTTCGATTTTTAGTTCATTGTTAAAAACGTGGATCAGGGAAATTTAGTTTGTGAATATTGGCATAGTTAAACGTCTCGTGTTTTCCCTCCTTTTATTTTATTAATGCAACCCACTATCTAATATCCACCGGTATTCATTCGCTCTTACTATCGATTCAGCGCGAAAATCGTGAAAAAGAATAAAAAGTCAATATCGTGGGAAAATAAAGTTCAGGAAAGGGTTTAATCACAAATTGACCAATGTGAGATTCTCGCAACCAGTGATTCGTTCGAAACCGCGAATAAATTACGTTAAACGTGACGTGAAGTTCTCCCAGCCCCGCAAGCGATAGTTTTCCCAGTGATTTTTTTTTTTGCAATTGTGACGGACGGGTGCGTCTCAGGGCTACCGTAGCCCTACACCAAAAAGGCATAATTTCTTCCCAATTGTGACGGATGGGTGCGTCTCAGGGCTACCGTAGCCCTACACCAAGAAATCATAATTTTTGCAATTGTGACGGGCGGGTGCGTCTCAGGGCTGTTGTAGCCTCACACCAAGAAGTCATAATTTCTTCCCAATTGTGACGGAGGGGTGCGTCTCAGGGCTACCGTAGCCCTACACCAAGACGTCATAATTACCCCCCTCTTGCGGAGGATTGGTGCGTCTCAGGGCTACCGTAGCCCTACACCAAGAATTCACATTTGGGTAATCAATCCAACGAACAACAATTCTTCTCTCCCTCGCAAAAAGAAACGATCGCACAGGGCTGGAAGAAGGTATCAAATAAATAAACTTCACGCGATAGCAACAAATCCTTGGCCGAGTAGATTGAAGGGGCGTGCGGGGTCTCAAACGTCAATTCCCGGGCTTGAAACATTTTTCGAACAAATAGAATCAGCGAAGAAACCTCAAAAGCCTAAAATCATTGCTGTCGAAACCATTCAACATCCAGTAATTATTTATAAACTGAGGCCGATCGATTTTCCCCCAATCACCCCATCATTCAATAAAAGTAACGATCAACATCCTTGTGGTAAGATTAACAGCAAATTATATCGTAGCGAAAGTTCCGAAAATTCAATAGACATCAACGCGACCCAGAATTAAACAGTGATTCCAAGCCCATTTCCCGAGTAATTTTCCGAAAGGTTATACTCAAAAACAGGGGCAGGGGTGTTCGAGATTGATCCCAGGAGTAGTACTGAAATTTATTTCCACGACTAGAGAGTCTCAATCAAATTCCGCACGTCATACGTCGAAAATTATTAATAGTTCGTGAAAACTCCCATTTTTTATGTAACAAATTTTGGGGGCTCGTCTGGGATCCAAAAGGAGTCATTGTTGATTTTCTTTGTCGTCGTAGTGATTATAAATAGTTTAATTTGGAATAAAAATCATTTTCAGATATTCCGTTTGTTATTTTTTTCAAAGAATTTGAAACGTATTAAAAATTATTCGCGCTTGAACGAAGTGTTGTACCCCAGATACCTCAATTACGGAATACTACAAATATTCCAAATCGCGATACGCACGTGTCCCAGATTTAGCAATTGTTGTCATTTCATCATAATACACGCGCGTTCGAACTCGAGCAGGTGCAATTATGCTGAATGACAATTACGCAAGCGACGCATCATCGTCGTCTTGGCCAAGCACTGCCAAGTCAGCAGTTTTACTAAATACAAAAATCTCGTAATTCATGTTATCTTAACCGAATTACGAATATAAATACTAATATCTTGTACTAAGAAATTATTGTTAAATCAATAATATGATAACAAAGAAATGCTTACGCGATTGCGCTCTTTCCCGTATATAACGGACCCGAGAGCAGACACAAAACAGTTCCGACTCAAAGTACCAACCTGCACGACTGGTCCGACGAGGCGAGCGCAACGCGCCTCTGTTAATTATTACTATTTGTATTTTCTATTTCTACGATAATAAAATATTCTTTTATACGACTACCTTTGGTTCGACTCATTTGGGTTCTAACCCTTAATCTGGTAAGATCCCGATCAAAATAACGGAGTAATCTCAAACTCTCGCCAGTCAGAGTAGCTAACTGAATTTTGGCGATACAACATTGGTGGCAGCGGTGGGATACCAGAGTGAGTAAAAAACGAATCTCGTTAAAAGAATTATCATCGCTGAATAGAAAACCATCAAGTGAAGTCAAACCTGTACTCGAAGAATTTCCGAATACGGATGCCACCTGCTTAAGTAGAACCAGGTGAAGAAGCGGCCCTTAAAGGAGATAAGTGCCCAAGGAACTAAACGTTAAAGGACAATCCTGCACACGAAGTAGCAGAAGCCACCGAAGGAATCGGTGAAGAAGAGGCTCTCAAGGGTGAGAAGAGCCCAAAGGAACCAAGGACAAGATACGTCAAGGTTCCACGCACGATCAGAGAATCATAGAGAACGTGCCGATAGATAAGGAAATCGGACGTAGGACCAATCGAAATCACCGAGGATAAGCTGCAGCATCCTCGAAGGACGTCGCCAAACGGGAGAACGTCAAGCAGAGTTGAAGGACGGCCAGATGTGGAAAACAAGCGCACTGTAAGTGGCACCACATTCACTCACCACAAGCTTTATAAAGATCAAAACTTTATGAAAAGGTTTCACATAAGAAACAAAATAGGTCATAATCAAGGCGAATAACGAAACAAAAAATATTTATTGTATTCTGAGAATTAAATCGATGCCAAACGCGCGGAGTGACATATGGGCACTCCTCTAAAAACTCCCAAGGCAGAGGGTACACAACGCGGAAGCAATTCTCTAGGTGACTTACCAGAAGCCCTAGGAGAATTAGCACCAGCTCTTGCAGAAATCGCCTATCGAGCGAGACAAGCGCTCACTGAAGTCTCTCCCAATACGAGTACCGAATCTACTTCTCCAAATCCTTTATTCCGAGTAAACACTCGAAGAGGCAGCGCTTTCCAGCCCGGAGACGAGCTCGAAGAACTCAACGACAGCATTTTCGAGCCTAGGGCAGAGATGTCAACCAACGAACCTGGAAACACGCCGCCAGGGGGGAATGTAGACCCTCAAGCAGTCGATAATGAAATAGAGGATATGAGATCACAATTATACGACCTCAACGCTTCCCGAAGACCAAACATCAGCAGTTGGTACACCGACCATGTGAATACTACAAACGCATTTGGAAACTATAGCATACTGAACGGGATGCCAAGGATCTCGCTTCCACAGGCGGGAGCAGGACCGATTACCTTCTCCAATCTTCGGACTGTACGAGAAGACGAAGAGCTCGAGCATTTACGGGCGTCCGGCGCCGAAATGGACGCACGAATGAGCGCAATAGAAAGGTCCTTAGAAAGGACGCTCGACGCAATAAATCAGCAAAACCAGAGGGAAGGTTTCGACGCACAACCATCGAGACCACCACGCCAAAGCATTTCAAGCCGGAGGTGGACAGAAGGAGAACCTGGAAGAAACCTCAACGAAGAACCGGCTTATCTCGACATCGGGACTGCACTAAGAAATGTTAAGAGCTTCGATGGAAATAATGCGGATCAACTCGAAGGATTCATATTATCGTGTGAGGCTGTTTGGAAATTAGTACGGCCTCGACAACGCGAAACCTTGCTCACCCTTATACGAAGCAGCAAGTTAGAAGACAGAGCCACAAAAGAAACCAAGCACAAGGTTATTCGGAATTTAAAGGACCTTCGGGCCGAATTAGAAGCCCTTTACGGTAAGAAAAAATCGCTCGCTGCCTTGCAGTACGATTTTTGCTTGCTTAAACAAGGCACAAAAGAATCAGTTACGACATACGCAACACGAGTCGAAAAATTGACAGCAGAAGTCATCGAGAAGTTGTGCGAAACAATTGATGCGGCAGGCGATCGTTATATAGAACAAGCTACACGACGGAGCGCGCAAATGAATTTTGAAAACGGACTCCATAAAGAAATTCGGGCCATCGTACGGGCCAGGAACTATCAGAGCTTACACGAGTCCGTAGTAGGGGCAATAGAGGTCGAAAAAATGATCTACCCACACGCAGAGGCTAACCAAGAAGAACGCCATCAGGGCAATAATAACCAACGCCCACAATCTGCAGTCGGTCCAGAAAATAAAGGTGAAAGTAAATGCTTTTCATGTGGAAAAATTGGACACCGCGCAAGGGATTGCCGAAGGACTGGACAAAATAAAGAAATAAACACGGTAGACGCTGTTTGCGATTGTTGCAAAAAACCAAGAGATACATCGGAAACCCAAGAGCATCATCCAACAGTCTCAGAAACTGGGCACAGCAAAATTGCCGTAGGAGCAATAGAGATAAATGCGCTCACGATTCCAAAAAAACGAGAGGAGACAAACGAAATCTGGATATTCTAAGAACTATTTAATGAACATTGTTACAAAATTTTGAAAGATTATCAACGAGAGAAAACAATTTTTAGCTCGCCGGAGACGAGCGAGAAGAAAAGGGACTTTCTTCTTTTTAAGGGGGGAGGTATGTTGTACCCCAGATACCTCAATTACGGAATACTACAAATATTCCAAATCGCGATACGCACGTGTCCCAGATTTAGCAATTGTTGTCATTTCATCATAATACACGCGCGTTCGAACCCGAGCAGGTGCAATTATGCTGAATGACAATTACGCAAGCGACGCATCATCGTCGTCTTGGCCAAGCACTGCCAAGTCAGCAGTTTTACTAAATACGAAAATCTCGTAATTCATGTTATCTTAACCGAATTACGAATATAAATACTAATATCTTGTACTAAGAAATTATTGTTAAATCAATAATATGATAACAAAGAAATGCTTACGCGATTGCGCTCTTTCCCGTATATAACGGACCCGAGAGCAGACACAAAACAGTTCCGACTCAAAGTACCAACCTGCACGACTGGTCCGACGAGGCGAGCGCAACGCGCCTCTGTTAATTATTACCATTTGTATTTTCTATTTCTACGATAATAAAATATTCTTTTATACGACTACCTTTGGTTCGACTCATTTGGGTTCTAACCCTTAATCTGGTAAGATCCCGGTCAAAATAACGGAGTAATCTCAAACTCTCGCCAGTCAGAGTAGCTAACTGAATTTTGGCGATACAACAGAAGTAAGAACGAAAAGGAATTTTTTTTTATTTTTTCAATCACCAAATTAAATTGTATTTTTCTTCACGAAATAAAGGTACTCGGCGTCACGGAAAAGACGTAGTCCAATTTGAACATTTTTTTAAATTATTTTTTTTTTTGCGTAACGTAATACTCAAATACAGTAGAACTTTAGTGAAATTTGTCGTTTGAAAAAAAAAGAATATACACATACCAAAAAATAAATAAATAAATAAATAAAACCCACCGAGGAAATTTCTGCCTCTTATTTTCAAAAAAAAAAGAGAAAATCTATAAAATAAAGTATTTAAAAGAACAAAATGTCTATATCGGAGGTTCAAAATGTCAACGGAGGAATTTTGGAAAGAAGTATGTGATATAATTGAGGAACTTCCCCTCCTTGCAGTTCAACCCCCTTACAAACTTGACCCTATCGATTTTTCAATAGATTACCCGGTAAATCGTCGAAGCAATATTCTTGATCCTCGTTACGAATATTATAGAAATTTGCAAAAATCTCGTCAGGCACAAAATATATCTAAAGCTGATTTCCCCGCAGATTTACTATCTAAAAAAGAAGTAAAAAGTGAAGAGCAGAACAAAGACCAAGTACAAAAATTTGAAGCAACAGCTACCATTTCTAAAAACTCTAATAACCAACTGGAATTAGGAAAATCACGTGTATTGAATAAAAAGGTAAAAGTTTCAAATAATCAGGTGCCAGTGCATACCCGCGAAAGAATTTAGGGACGGAATTTTAACGGATTTCAGACCATGACAACGCTGTTCTTCTCCCCGCATACGGGTTCCGCGCCTCTAACGAATTACTTCGTTAACGCTGCATTTTCGACATCCTATCGTCTACCCCCAACCCAACGCAATTGTTAATTACCAAATACAAATATTCAGGCCAATAATTTTACCAATTTTCCGTCCGAATTGATGATAACGGTTTAATAAGGGGAAGGTTAAAAAAATATATATATATATATATATATATCGGTAGATGTTTGACGGATTTTGTCTGGGAATTTTACAAATGCCGTCAATAAGATCAACGACAACAGTCGCGAATTCAGTGCTTAATAAATATCCAGAAGAGAGAAAAAGAAAATTAGCAGAAGACCAAACGAAAGGACCTTCCCTCCCAGGATTATCGAAATCTTTTTCCGTCCTTAATATAGAAGATCTCCCAGAATCAAACTCGTCGTGGTCTCGAAAATCAAGTTCACAGAGGTCAAAAAGTAGTAGCGAATCTTCACTAGATAAAATCTCAACTTCGAAGGAATCTCACGAGGTTTCAAAAGAGCCACCAGAGTCTTCGGAAACTGAGATTCACAAAACTCCCCGCGAGCAAGAGGAAAACGATTTTAGTAACATCGTCCTCCATTCTGGGAACTCCATTGAAGAGTTTGGAGAGTTTGAAGAATTGAAAGAAATTAATAGTGACGTTTTATTAAATTTTGAAACAAACGAACATAGTTGTCGCGATCTTTTGCCCAACGTGATTACAATAATCCCTAATCCAACAGGGAAAACGCCTGATTTGCCAGTGATACCGACAGACCCTCATTGTGAAACAGCGAAAGAATTACCCATCGTGTGTGAAAAGAGTATTATCGAATTCAACGAATCGGAAAATTCCCCTGTTACAAACTCAAGAATATTTCAAACGCCTTTGAGAACTAAACAGTGTCTAACATCGATTTTGAAAACCTCGAGATTTCGCGAAATTTCTCCCACAACAACACTTTGGAAAACTCCCACGGATACACTTGTAAATCAGTCATTTACTTTTTATTCCTGTAGAGAAGAAAAAACATTAGCGCCTCGCAAACCGTGGAATTTCCTCGAACTTTTCTCGCGAATGAAAGTAATCGACCCCGTAAAGATTATCGATAAACAAAAAACACCTGCACTATCCTTACATACAAGCAACACAAATAGGAAAAGGGCAGAATCAACGTCCCTGATAACAAAATATTCCGAATCATACAATACGAAAAATCCCGTTTTGGCAAGGAATCTGTTGAGAGAGGCGCGAGCCGCGATACCGGTCACGTTAGGGAATTCAACAGGGACCAAGAGGGGATACGAAGCTTAGGCGACAGAGGCAACGATCGAGATAAAGACAGGGATAGAGAGGACAAACCCAACGGGAATAATAGTTCAAATTATCGGAGACCCAAAAATCAAAAGCCGGAAGAAATAAATACCCCAAAAATGGCAAGTCGTAATCAATTAGTATCCCTAAAGGACGCCCTTGCCGTAGTTCCAGACTACGATAATACCAGAGTCTCTTTGGGCATGTTTATTCAAGGTTGTGAGGAAGCTCTCGGAATGCTCGAGCCAGAGAGCGAAAAATACCTCGTAGAAGCAGTTAGAGTAAAAATCAAGGGAGAACCCCGACGAACCATACACCTCCAAACGTTCGAAACTATGAAACAATTGTACGAATTTTTAAAAATGATTAATTCCCCGGCTCGAAATATGCATCAATTACAGGGCGAATTAGGAACAATTTATCAAAAACCGGATGAAACAGTGATAGCTTATGCGAATCGAGTACGGGATTTAGGGATTCAAATAATTGACGCTTATGAGGCCGAAAAAGATATGGCCGCGGACGACGTTTTTAAAGCTAGCATCGAAGAAGGGGTACTCTCATGTTTTCTGCAAGGATTAAAACCGGAAATTGAACAGAGAATGGTTTCACGGAAGACGTCGAGGACGCAGCGCAAAAGGCTATTAAAATCGAGAAGCAATTAATCGTTCAAGCGGCGCTGCGTAAGGTCAGGGGAGAGCCCACCGAGAATGGAAACTCGAAATTTGAGAATAAAAGAACAATAAATGTCGTTAATAGTGAAACAATGATTTGCCAAAGTTGCGGGAAGAATGGGCATATAGCAGGAAACTGTGAATTAAATAAAATTCGTAATGACGGAAATCTCGAAAGAGATAAACAACGCAAAAATATACCCATATGTCAGTTTTGCGGGAAAAACGGACATACCGTAGAAAAATGTTCTAAAAAACAGGCTCAACAAAGTAACGGTAATCCAACAAATTTCCCCACACCTACTATCACGGTCTGTCAGCTCTGCAATAAACGCGGCCACACGGCCGAACGCTGTTTTCAGCATTTTCCCCCTTTAATAAAGGATGAGGGGAACACAAATGTCATGTGTTAATTGTGCAAGGGGCCAAATCATGCGGCCCTTCATTGCCCCCAGTTGCCAAAAGATCCTCAAATTCCCAAATTCTTAGATATTAGGCAAGTGCCTCAAACTCTCAAATATCAAACATCACAGACTGTGAGATGTCAAATTTGTAAGAGGAAAGGGCATGGGGCCGATAGATGTTTTTTCAGAGACAATTCGCTTCGAGTTAATAATCAAAACTCTTCAACTCCTCCAAAAACATATAACGCAGCCGTGAACAATCGACAAAATCAGGAGAAATTATGTTACTATTGCAAAAATCCTGGCCATTTTGCCCGCGAGTGCCAGATAAAAATGAGTAACGAACAGGGATTTAAAGATTTGAAGGGAAACGCGAGCGGTCTCCCGCCACAGGGTGCATCGCAGGAGGCGCCACGGAACGCGCACCCAATACGGACTATTACTATAGCAGGGAGAAGCCCGCACTTAGAGCAATAAAAATATACACCATCCATCTAGAGAGAGAGCGTTCTGTTCCTACGGTAATGATGAGTGCAGGGGAGTTAAAAAACCCGATCACTCTCATGATCGATACCGGAGCAGGACCAAATTTGCTAAAACTAGATTGCATAAACAAACCCGAATTAATAAATCAAGGAGAAATTTTACAGTTAAATGGTATTACCAGTCTATCAATTTACACAATTGGTTACGTTACAATAGAAGCTTTTGGACGTTTTACTACATTCCATATAGTAACGGACGATTTTCCTATCGAAGAGGGCGGAATTCTTGGTTCAGAATATCTAGATGGAAATCGTGTAAAAATTGATTATGAAAGGCGTCAATTAGAAATGCAAGGAATTGAAATTCCTTTTGCCTCACCCGAAACAATTTTTATTCCTAAAGAATCGACTAAACTATGCTTTATTCGAATAAAGAATCTGGGAATTAGAGAGGGATATTTACCACCTTTAGATGGTGGAAAAGGACTATTAATACAAAATGGATTTTTGAGAAATGACAATGGAAAAGCTTACATATATATCACCAATGTAAATCCTCACCCTGTACAGGTGCATGTACCGGTGTTGGAATTAAAAAATAAAACTGAATTTGCGATCTGGGAAAAATTTCAAGCCATAAATTTACCAGATAAGGGTCTAATTAAAAAAGGGGATCTCATCAAAGAATTGGAAGAAATAAAAGAAACATGCTGTGTGGAAAAATCATATGAAACAACGGATAAAAAAGATAAAATAGATTTGAGAAAAAATACGGAAGAAGATAAAAAGAATTCAAATAAAAATACGAAGAACGATAAAATGGATTCGAGTAAAAATACGGGAAAAGGTGAAATGCATTCAAATAAAAATACGAAGAATAATAAAACGGATTCGAGTAGAAATATGGAAAAAGATGAAATAGATTCGAGTAAAAATACGGAAAACGGTAAAGTATTGAGTAAAAATGCGGAAAAAATTGAGGTAAATACGAGTAAAAATACAGAGGAAGGAAAATGTAATAAGGAAGGAAAATTTAATGTTCATTCTTTTTTTTACGCACGGGAAAAGATTTGCAAAAGTGACTCCTCCAATCTTTCTTTGATAGGAAGTTGTTTAGAGTTTATTAGTACAGAAAACTATCCCGATGTAGGGCCAACGAGGGTGGCTGTACCTGCAAGAGACAGGAAAGGCTCCGTTGGAGAGATGCCTAACACGATAAGAGTAAATAACTCCGTGCATGGTGTTGGTCTTTGTCACGCTTCTGCAAATTTAGGCTCTTCGGAGGAACTGGATCCGGATGATGGGGCAAAGATTCATTTTCGAGTCGACTCAATTAATTATTTTATCAATGGCCAAAATATGTTTAATAAAAGCAAAGGAATAAAAACAGGGACTGATCACGCTCGTTCAAAGTCACGGGAGACACTTTATGTGGACAATCCCTGCATTTCTTTTTCGGAAGATTGTCCACTATCAATTGATGCACCATTCAGCCCCGATTTATGTGATACAAGAGAAGTATCGGAAAGTAAAACGTCGGAATTTAAAGAAGATATAAAAACGGAAGAAATAGACTTCATCGGAAAAATAGATCATTTGGACCCCGACGGGCAATCACGCGATACTGCAGACCAAATGGTTGTAAATAACGGGATTAAGAGTGTCAATTTAAATTCAGAAATAATTTTTAGTTCCGGATTAAAAAAACGAGATCATAGACCCCTATCGGAATTTTCACCAGAAAGAAATGCAAATGCTGAATTAAAACAATTAGAGGAGAAATGCACCCAAGACTCTCCGAAAAATACTATTTCTAAAAAAAATTCGCACAAACAAAAATCTTTTGAGATATTAAATTACGACTTGGTAAAATGTCTCTGTACGTATAAAATTTCACGAGACTTACCGAATTTTTCATGCAAAAGTCATTGTTATTTAATCACGGATTCACACATTGAGGAACGACTTAATAAAATCAAAGAAGTTCTAAGATTAGATAGTTTAAAACCTGAGGAAAAACAAAGCATTGAAACCCTTCTGAGAGAAAGTACGGGATTATATTATCTGCCTGGAGAACCGCTCAGCTGCACGACCGTCTTACAGCATAGGATACCCACCACCGACGATTTACCCATTAATACCAGGGGTTACCGCTGGCCCGAGGTGACGAAAGAAGAAATAAGTCGACAAATGGAGGAAATGTTGACCAATGGCATAATAATACCATCCGTGTCCCCGTATAATTGTCCTGTATGGGTCGTGCCTAAAAAGGCCGATTCTAAGGGAAATAAACGATGGCGTGTCGTATTTGACTACCGTTCTCTGAATGAAAAAACAATAGCAGATGCATATCCCATTCCCAATATTATCAAGTAGGGGGTGCACAATATTTTTCAGTATTCGATCTAGCATCCGGTTTCCATCAGATAGAAGTCAGTCCGGAGGACCGTCATAAAACTGCATTTACCACACCTCGAGGGCATTTCGAGTTCGTAAGAATGCCTTTCGGGCTACGCAATGCTCCCCCCACCTTCCAACGCGCTATGGATCTTACGCTCGGGGGTATACTGGGAAAAGGCGTTTTTGTGTATCTTGACGATATAGTAATATATGCCAAAAATCTTGAAGACCACAGTAAAATTTACAGAGAATTAATAAAACGTTTAGAAGCTGCAAATCTAAAATTACAACCCGATGAATGCGAATTTCTTAAACACGAAGTAGCATATCTCGGTCATATAATAGAGAAAGACGGAGTTGAGCCCGATCCAAAAAAATTAGAAGCTGTCAGAGAATATCCAAGACTCAAGAATATTAAAAATATTCGACAATTTTTGGGACTTACGGGTTATCACAGGAGATTTATCGAAGGCTACGCGAAAATCACAAAACTTTCAACGTTGTTACTTAGAAAAGAAACAGAATTTAATTGGCAATCAGAGCAGCAAGAAGCGTTCGAGATACTAAAAAACAAATTATGTACGGCCCCCGTGCTTAAATATCCTGATTTTTCCAAACCATTTATTCTAACCACCGACGCATCAGGCGTCGCGATTGGCGGAATTTTATCTCAGGGAGAAATTAATCATGATCACCCTTGTGCCTATGCATCGAGAGCTCTGAATAAGGCGGAGGAAAAATATGATACATATGAAAAAGAGGCCTTGGCCATAGTATACTGCGTACTACATTACCGCCCCTATCTGTACGGGCGACGTTTCACTATAGTAACCGATCATAAACCCCTGATGTGGTTCCAACGAGCCACGGACGGCAATGCAAGAGTTCTAAGATGGCAGTTAAAGCTCGCCGAGTATGAATATGACGTAGTATACAAGGCGAGTAAAACCAACGTTAACGCCGACGCCTTATCAAGAAATCCGGTGAAAGACTCGATTATTCCCGATGAGATAATGATAATACGAGCAAATCCGGAAACTGGGAGAAGGGAAAAACCCAAACATGCGCTAACGGAAGCAGATATTTTGTCACTATTAGAAGAAGAATCCGAAGAAGACGAGGTAGAAAGGGACGAATTAAATGAATTAATACCACTCGAAAATAACGAGCAATACAACTGGTATCGCGAATATGGAGAAAATATTGAAAGAAGTGAAATAAATGACAGAGAATTCGATTCTTCTAAAGAGCAAGACGTTGAGAATTTGGAACGAGAAGACGAGAATTTGGAAAGTTTTCATCTCGTTTATACACCCAAAGAGAGTGAGTGCGAACGATCCTATTCTGAAAATACAAGCGTAGAATTCCCGCGGTGCGGCATCTCGTCGGAAACCAGCCTCAAAAATCGTATCGACCGTTCCGAAAAGGGAAATACAGAGGAAAATAAATCGGAAGATGCACCTCTGGAAAGGCAGATGGGAACTCATCTCGAGGAGATAGGAGATGACGACGAGAATTCCTTAGAAACAGAAAATCTCGTAGATTCTCCAGGCTCCGGGAATTCCTTAAAAAACTTTTACAGGTAGCATGGAAAATGCAACCGCTAAAGAAATCAGTCACGTAGACCACTTTGAAAACGAGGCTAAAAGAAGTTTGTACGGAAAAGAAAGTCGTAAAAATCCGCGGCGCATCGCAGGTAGAAGCGTTAACGGCGACGGGCGAAAACCAGTCGGAAAAAATGGTCCATCCACGACCCGGGAAAAAGATGACTCCGACAACAAAAGGTGGGACTCCGACGACGAGGATCCAATAGGCCCCATGCAGGGGAAGAAAAAGAGGCTGCGGTGCCGACGAATAAAACCCGTAGTAAGTGACTCTGACACTCCAGACGATCTCGAAGAAAATGCAACCGAGCACTTGGAGAGCGACGAATGCCCTCTCCCCTTAACTCAACACGTAGGTCCTCTACCTGGGCATGACGCCACACCCTGCTCCAACATCAAGCAGTCCCGAGATTTATTGCACACTCGAAAAGACCTATTTTGTCTCGGTTGAGGGTCAACCTTTGGACGTAGGGGCCACCTTACTAAAGGAAAATGATAATTATCTACCGAATAAAAAATTAAAATTGAACCAAGCACAGACTATAAAAAAGGGAACGAAATTCTATATAGCATTGCCTATCTCTGAAAATAACAAAGAAAGCCCCACGATAATACTCGAAAATATTAAACAAACTTTAGCGTCTTGTAAAAATTTGATTGAAAAATTGAACTTAGCAACAATCAGTATTGCAAAATCACAATACATATGTAATATTCCGTGGGAAGACATTTTGGATCAATTGAAGAACATACTAGCATCTGGTGATTTATCTGGTGATTTAAAAATAATAATTATTATTCAAAATTTAATGGGCTTTAAACAGAATGTCGGAACACGTGATAGGCCCACGTAGCGAGGAAGTAAGATTGGCAAGCTTTAAGAACTGGAAAAACCCTGTCGTGGATCCGCGAGAATTGGCCGCTGCAGGTTTTTTTTATCTCCAATGGGGAGATTCCGTCAGATGTTTCTCGTGCCGCACCACCATAGGCAAATGGAAGGAAGGAGACCGACCAATGGATGAACATCGAAGATGGAACGGAATTTGTAATTTTATACAAAATTTACCCTGTGGTAACGTGCCACTGGATACGGACCCCAAGGATATACCGTTGCCAGAGACAAAAGGAGGAGACGTCTGCGGGGCATACAAGCCTGAACACAGACAAGCCATACCAGGAAAATACCTAGTGAAATTGCCAGAATCAGAGAAGGAAGTATCAAAAGTAGTATTGACTCCCGTACAATTTGCTTGGATCCCCGAACATCCCGAGTATCAGGGTAACAAGAAGAGATACGAAACTTTTAAAGCACAAAACTGGTCAAAAGAATCAATAGTAAAGTCAAAATATTTGGCGGAGGCAGGATTTTTCTACAACGGTAAGAATGACGAAACGATATGTCACCAATGCGGGGGGACTGAGGAATTGGGGAGAAGGGGAAAACGCTTGGGCCCAACACATCTTGTGGTTCCCAAGATGCGAATTTTTATATGAAACGCTTGACGCACACAGAATAATAGATCATCATGTTCAGTGGCAGCAACTCGAAAAAGCCAACGCCATAAGGCAGACCCACCAACCAGTAATTCCCGTTGGCATGTGCCAAATATGCCATTCTAAGCCGGACAAAAAAAATTTCCAGCCATGCGGCCACTCCATCACTTGCACCTCATGCACCGAAAGAACCAGCTGTTGCCCAATCTGTGGACAAATGGTTGCCGGTTCGAGTCAAGCTATTAGGGATCAAGAACGTCAGTAGAGTGTAAGAATGAAATAAAGAGAGACGGAGAGCGTTTTGGGAAAACTCGGTCATGGTTTTTCCGCTTCCTCGCTCGCCCTGTGCTCCTGGTTTCTTCCGAGAAGGAAGAAAAGAGGGGGAAACAGTGGGGACTCACACTACAGCTACGACAATTTTACCTCCTCTCTCGTAGAAAACCCTGATCTCAACACTCCAAGAAAATACTAAAAATTTAACAAACAAAAAAAAACCGTAAATAAACAATAAAAAGATCTAAGAATAACAATAAATTAATTTGAACGAATCAAGTACATTAGCAAAAAAAACACTATCACAAACCCATCATCACAGAGAGTTATCAATCAATATTTCAATTGCTTGATAGGAACATGGAACCCCGGGAAAAAGATCATCCAGGAAGAAGCTAGGCCAATACCGACATCCAGTGCCCGAAATACTGCCGCTAACAATAAACAGGGCACTGCCGACAAAACTTGCACCAGGAAGCCATGAATTAATTTTTTATTGGAAAAAAGCCCTACATCTGGAAATTTCTAACTATCGGATCGAATTATACGTGCCGCCCGAATGGAAATCGTTAAAACATCACTGTCTAGAATAATGGGTTGGAAGGATGAAAGATAACCCATACGAGGATATAACATTGGGAGGAATGAAGTATCATTGGACACATGAGGCACTGGTACCATATGGACAGAAATACGATTTGATACCCATCCCGGGAAGGAACGGAGTACCCAACGTTGTGGAAGAAGTGCCTTATTTTAACAACCCCAGGATTATGTTCTCCAACGGAAAAGATTTGCCCGTCAGAATTAATCGTATTCTTCCGCCCTACATAATGGGAGGAATGGAGTATATATTTTGTTATTGGAAGATCATACTTCCGGGGAGATACAGACAAACAATGTATGTACCCCCGGAATGGAGACTTCTAACGCCCAAAGCACTAAAAAATTGGTGCATCATGCTTGCTGAGAACATGGGGGAGGACATTACGTTGGGAGGAGTGAGATACACCTGGAATGGGAACGACATCATCCCCGAGGGTCAAATAATAGGACTTCAAGAAACAAAGGGGTTCGGAAAATTCGAGTACGCTACAGATGAAGAAGAAGAAATGCAGGATGATGATAAACCAACCAGATTCGCGTGTCGAAGAAGAACGGAGAGGACCCCTATCTATTACGACTTAAAAAAACCCAAGAATACCAAAGTCAAAACCCAAAATGAGCGGAAAAACATCTATGAAGAAGCATGCCGTCCCCCCACTCCACATCAATCTCAGCGCGAGACCAACCCACTCGACTCAGGCAACCACACACAAGGAAACAAATTGATAAGGACATCCGATCCCCGCGAAATGGTAAATAAAGTGATAGAAGTATTCCACGACAAATTAGATATAACTGGAGTCGAGGAATACACAGAGGAGGAAGACGAAACATACGTAATGGAAGAAATAAAATGGACATGGGGATTCGAAAATGCAAATTCCAGTCGAGAACAGAGATCGATCGGGACCCAAACCCAGCAATCAAGCTACTCAACAGAAGTTTGAGAATCAATGAACGCCCGACGATAAATCAACAAAACTGGAACCAGAACATGCACTTGATGTTTCAGTTTTGTGTATCAAAAAGCGATAATTGAAAAGACAAAGAGAAAGGGGCTAGACGGAAGTAATAAATAATAACAAAATTGTTATTACCCTTCTATTGACACTTTTTTTATTTGTTTTTCCCCTCTTTTTTCCCCTCTCCATCTCTCTCGCTCTCTCTCTCCTCATCTCTACAGAAAAGAGTATGAAATAGGTAAAGACAAAGAAGAGCTCAACAGTACTAATAAAACTGGAGCACAGATTAAGACATGTATTTAAACTGGTGAAAAAAAAGGGAAAAGAGAAAACGGCCTCAACAATTGCCAATGAAAACCTTATAAATTGAAAATTTAAAAAAAAAAGGGAGAAAGATAGAAAAGAGCTCAACAGGTTACTAATAAACCCGGAGCGAGAAAAATAAATAAATAAATAAAAAAGATAATAATAATAATAATAATAATAACAATAATAATAATAATAATAATAACAAATCTGAAAATAAAAGCTGAAAAACATACATATGTCTTGAAGAAAAAACCTGAAAATCATAAAGGTGGCATCCATTTCTTCCTCTGCCTCCTCTCCATCCTCATTTTTTTTCCCACAACGTACGAACAAAATTCAATAAAGACGAGAGGGAACACAACGAAAACTACGAGATTCAACGAAGATGAACAAGAATAACACAACCAGAAAACGACGAGATCCAGAACCACGAACAAACGCAACAAGGAAGACCAACGAAATACAACAAGAACGATGACGGAGAGTTTGATGATACCAACGAAGAGACGCGAAAAGAAAATAAGGAACAAATAAGAAGGAATGAGATCCTCACGAAGAGGAGCTCATTCTTTCTTTCCATTTTTTTGGGGGGAACGTGGAGGGAACGAAGGGGGCTATTTCCAAGAAGGAAAAAAAAGGTTCAACTTTGGAGGAAAATATTGTTTATTCAGGAGAGAGGATAACCTCTCTCCTCGCCCAAACTCTAACCCTCAATAAATATAATTTATTTTTTTTTAAAAAAAAGGAAAAAAGATAATAATAATTATGATATTAATGAAAAAAAGGGCTTCGGAAAAAAATAATAATAATAAGTAATAATAGTAATAAAAGTAGAAAAAAAAATTAAAAAAAAATAAATAAAAATAAAATAAAATAAAATGAAATAAAAAAATAATAATAACAATAAGGAAAAACCACGGGAAACCCCCCACTCTATTCCTTACAGGGGCAATCATCGTCCCAACACTCCGCGCTTTGCCATGGGTGAAGGTCCCCGCGCGGCACGGCAATAGCGCCCAGGGACTCCGCGAGTTCCGCCAGACTCAGGCTCCCGTGGTCGGAGCCCGCGTCCTCCATGGGCATGGGTGACGAGGGAGGTGGATTATAGCTACCTCCAGCCGGAGTAACAAATCTCGCCGGACGCATGTAAAACGGCATCCTCTCACGGGCCCGGGGATTCCTTCTGCTTCGGACTGCCGACGGATGGGACAAAGGGGGTTGATACAAGGCCCCAAAGACCCCGATGCCGCTCCTCGCTGGGGCGGTGAAGACATCCCGCCTGTCACGGGCCCGGAGAACTCTCCGAGCCCTGACGACGGCCCCCGGAGAATTATCGTCCCCGACGAGTTCGTGGATCCAGGGATCCACGCCAGCCCATTCGAAATTGCGATAATGTATTCCTTCGGGCATCACATCATCTGAAAAAAAGGAAAAAAACACATAATTATTAATAATAGTGACAATAATAATATAATAATAGTAATAAGTAATAAAAGGAAATTACCAAATACAGAGTCGTCGGAGTCACAAGACTCCGGGGCGTAAGCCCTCTGTGGGCTTAGGGAGGCCGTCGAATCCGGAGATGCAGGGGAGTCCGGAATGTCATCTGAAAGTTGGGAAAAAAACATAATAAAAATAAATTAATGAATAAGTAAATAGAAAATAAACAAATAAATTAAAAGTAACAATAGATAAAATAAAACGCACTAAAAACTGGGATCTCGGAGTTGGGCAACTCCGGTGTAAAACTCCTCCGCCAAGGGACCGGAGAAGCTGGCGACCCGACGGAGTCTGGGGATTCCGGAGAGTCCGGAATAACTACTGGGAAACATAAACGAAAAAGAAAATTATTATTGAGAGAAGAACATTTTTGCATAAATAATAAAAAAAAGAAAAAAACAGGAAAGGAAAGAGAAAAAGAAAAACGGAACTCACCCTGGGATTCGAAGGTACGTGCAAACAATCCTCGGTTCTCCATATCGTTGTTGCTGGGTGACTTTGACGTAGAGGAAAATCAAGACTGTTGACGAAAAATTGCGCGACACGCGTTTTTAAACCCTTCAGGGCCTCGTGGCCCCACTCCGGTCATTCCGGACTCACTCCGTTTTCCGATAAGAGCGAGTGAGAGAAAAATGAAGGGTTTGACCAGGGTTAAAAATTTCCGCCAATTATGAGCAAGAAAGACCCCCTTTTCCGACTTACCTTTCCTCCTTCCACCACAAATTTTCCACTGTCACCCGCGTCTGCCTAAAATCGCCCCCGCCCAAGGAAAAACTACGTATAAATTGTTTTCCCCCACTACAAATTATCAAGTTCAAATAAATATCACCCAAAAAAAAAAAATTTAAAGTTTAAACTAAGCAAATCCAAATAGTAAATACCCTACGAATACCAACAAAAAAGAGGTGAGGAAATCGGGCTTGCATAAGCAGAGATATTCTTTTGAACGAAGAACGAAAAGCTAAATAGGAAAATTGAAAAAAAACAGGCCTGCAAGGTGAAAAAAAGGAAATTAAATAAAATAAATAAATAAATGGAGAGGAAATTTTTTTCCCCTCCTCGAACTTATCTTACCAATTATTGTGTTACCAAAATTTAATAAGTAAACAACCCTTACTGCTATCCTGAATGTGTATAACATTTCAGTACAATATTTTGCAAATAATTGTAGTTAGAGGACGCTAAATAAAAAAAATATATATAATTTCCTAGGGAAGAAGGATATCCCAATTTTATAAATCTTCAATCGTCACACGATTTTTGCCAGACTGAATGTACACTCTTGATTATAGTAGAGCCCCATGCAAAGTTTCAATACAATATTCTAAAATCGCGCAAGCAAGGGCATTTACACTAGCTTTCGAATAAGAATATGGATATAAAACTCATTAAATCTGAATCTTTTGATCGATTTGCCGAGATAAGGAGAGTTGAATAACTATACCAAGCTAGTACAAAGTTCAAAAACAATATTTTGAAAATAGCAGAAGTTAGAGCGTCTACGCCCTTGTTAGAAACGATTTTTTTTCCTTCCTCTTCGTCTGCCCCTTTTCATTCTCTCTTTCCTCCCTGTAATATGGTACCCCGGCGTTTAGGGATGTTTCGGACCATCGCCATAAAGGTCTTAATTTTTTTTATTTATTTTTTTATAAAGAAAAAAAGGGAAAGGAAAGGGCTTGGAAAAAGGGGTTCCGCGCACTAAAAGAGTGAAGCGCGGTCTAAGAACACGAAAAAGCAATTTCCAGCGAAAGTTCACACTCATAGCCATAGCCCTTCACGACATACACTTTATAACTACTCACTCTTACAACTACAGACGACCGATGATTTTTATTTTTTATTTTAGGGACGGTTGCACTCCACGGACGGTACACTTTAACCAGTCTCGACTTTTCTTTTTCTCGCTTCGGAAAGTTTCACGATTGTACATATATGAGTATATGTATATTTATGTATATATGTATGATGTATGTGTTTAAGAGTTACTCATTCCTTGTAAATAAATAAAATTGCAGGGGAATGAGGAATCGATACTCATTGTCATTGATGATCCTGTATCTACTATCGAAATCGAACACCTGTTCGGGATTGATTGGATTTGACTGTGGAGGGGTGACTACTAACATCACCACCCTTTCACTACTGGAGGTGGGAGAATGTGACCTCCCTCAAGCGGAAGTAAATGTCACACAGGTTTACATTCAATTGATCCAATTAAATCAATTTTCTTCAATCAAAGTAACTCAATGTAAAGTGGAAATTTTTCGTTTCATAAAAACGTGTGGAATGTTCTCACATAATTCCGAGGTATCAAATGGACAGTTGGATTATGTGCAAGACGTCTCTCGTGATACTTGCAAAGATATGTACGGAGGGAAGATAAAAATCGGGAAAACAGAAATTGATGGGCTTAGAGGCAATGAATCAACAAGTAGACCAGTGCTTATTGCAGGAACAGTAAATGGTGGAGGAGCATGTACCGGAGCATCATACTCCGACCCATATGGTACATGGAGCGATGTGCTGGTACAAGGGACCGTAAAAATAACGATGCAGGATTATACCGCACAGGTCAACACAGTAACGAACAAAATACATTTAAGATCAGGGGTAACGTGTGAATTATCAGCCATACGCTGCATAGACATGGACGGTGGAAACACCTTCTGGGATCCTGTTCCCGAAATAAGCTGTCAACCCGAACAATTTGGAGTTCTTTACGAAGGGAACGCCAATAAACTTATTGACCTCAATTCTCAAGAAAGGCGAACCATCTATTCGTTGGTCGACGGAGACGTGACTTTCGCCCTTTCCACCAATAAATATATGGCACTATGCGAACATAAGCTCTTTCGCACAGAACACCCAAAATTATTAATAGTAGAAACAACAAGAACGGATGCATTTGTAAAGGCAACTCCAATTTCCGTATCGAATCGCGATATTTTCACGTACGTCAATTCCAAATTTGTGTATGTGGAAAAACACGTTCGAAGCCAAATGCAACAAATGTATAAAGACATCATGATGCAACAATGTAACCTGGAGCGACAGATGTTATTGAATAATATCGCACACGCTAGGCACACGCCCGACGAATTTGCATACAACCTAATGAAAGAACCCGGTTATATGGGAGTCATGTCCGGCGAGGTGGTGCACATTGTTAAATGCATACCTGTAGACGTGCAAATAAGAGACACGGTCGAATGCTACAACGAGATGCTTGTAGCCAGAGGAAATTTTTCTTTTCATTTAACTCCACGCACACACATATTAATAAAAACGGGCACTCAAGTGACCTGCAATCACCTTACCCCTCCGATGTACAAAATAGACAGAGAATGGTACGGTTTAGGACCCAAACCATACAACGTATTGACCCCTACAATAATTTTACCCACAACAAAAGCAACATGGAAATATTCAAACATAAATTCTTTAGCATCAAGCGGAATTTATTCACAACGTGATTTAAACGAATTACAAGACCGTATTATGTTCCCCGCAGAAAAATCCGCTATTCTAAATTCTATAGCTCGAGGGATATCCGGAGCACCCACAATTACGCAAAGCGGAACGATCTCTAATTTATTCGATGAAAAAGCATTCGATAAATTATTGGAATCTAGTTGGGATAAAACCTGGGGAAATTTCATGAAATTTAGTCACATCAGCGCCGGATTCATCGGAATATTAATAATATGTAGGATAATCAAATTAATAGTGGATACCGTAATTCATGGTTATGCCCTGCACACCGTGTACGGCTGGTCGATACATTTAATCGGTGCCTTTTGGGATTCTGTAACTCATCTTTTACTGCATTTAAGCAGACGAGCTCCAAGATCTAACTCCGACGATAAAAATGAACGAAAATCGAATAAAAATGACAAGCCAGGACCCCCAAAACCCCCGACATACGTAAAACTACAGCAAGATGACTGGGATCTTTCCTTTCCCCCCTACACTTTCACAGGACCCTTAGGAAATAATATCGAATCTCCTGGAAATAAAATAAGCACTCTACAAGGTTATCAAGAACCCCAACAACCATATTGTTTGCCAAAAAGCCTTGAAAATTCAAATCAATTTACTGCAACGCTTGAAAGAGGAAATCATTTCTACGGAGGTGCTACAGGACCATCTAAAAACACACAAACCCCCCAAGCACCAGATTTGGAGAATAAAAACCTTGGAAATACTCAGGATGTTTTAGCCACTTATCAAGGCCCCCAAATATTTCGCTTCGAAAATTATTTCGCTGGGGATACACACGAACCCCCGCATTACAAGAGCCTCCGTTTCACAAGTTTCATGCCAAAACGCGTTCAACAATCAGACGCACAGCCTATTTATATGGAAATGACAGGTTTTAAACTAACCCCAATAGATAGAACGAACTCTGTTCCGCCAACTCGGCCAAAATCAATGATAGACGTAACCGATGAGAAGGACTCTCTATCCGACTCTCGGTAGAATAAGCGAAGCAAAAAGAAAGGAAGAACCTCAGCCCGAAAAAAGAACCTCCACACTCTTCACATTTGCATCGGGTTCTAATCAAAGCGAATCTAATGTGTAGGAAGGAATTTAAATAACTGATATTCAGGAAAGGAGGAAAGAGATTCACAGGGAATTAGATAAAACAATAACAATTCCCTTAGTAATAATAATAATAAAAAAAAAATAATATAAAAAAAGGGGGAAGAGAAGAAACAAAACACTACAAAAATAAATACGCGATATTATCATAATAATAATAATAATAATAATCGCGATAAGGAAAAACAAACAAAAAAAGTATGTGCATAACATCATAATCACAATAACAGTAATAATTACGATAAAAGAATATATAAGCAAACAGATATACAATCTTATGATAATAATAATAACAATAATAGTAAAAAAAAACAAAACATATATACAATATTACTATGATGAAAATAATGATTGCGAAAAAAAAGAAAAAAACAAAAAAAGGGGGAAAAATAATAATAATAATAATAATAATAATATATATATATTCATAACGATACGATTAATAATAATATTCATGACAATAATAATAACAAAAAAGGGGAAAGAGAGAGAATAAAAGGAAAACAACAACAACAATATACGAAAGAGACAAGGAACAATCTCCCTCGAAGACCCGGAATGAATTCTTTTTAAATATAATTTTTTTTTCTTCCCTTCTATTTACAATACAAACAGTTAAGGAATGGGCTAACCTATAGAATAAGGTAAAAAAGTAATAATAATAATAATAATAATAACAAGAATAACGCGTAAAGAAAATAATGATTAGTAAAAATATGAATAATTTCTCATCCTCATAAATTCTTGTTAGTTTTAAAACGACAGATTTCCTGAGAATGAGGCACCAATAGTACATTATATCACGAGGACGTAAAAATCTTTTCTGACGAGTGTGAATTTGCAGGACGAGCCGAAGGCGAGGCCTGCAATCACACTTGTCAGAAAATCTTTTGACGCCAAGTGATGTACGATATTTTATATCACGAGCTGCAATATGGACGTTTTCACGTCCGCTTGCGGACGTAAAAGCGTCCATTATTGTACTGAGTGATATAAAATACTTTACTTATGGTGATGCTATGGTTCATCGTGAATATGCATGCCGGAAAGGGACTAATCGGATACGACTGCGAAAAAGCCGAAAACGTCATGATCATATCTCTTTTGGAGGTGGGAACATGTGAGGTACCTCAACCAAAGGTCAATATCACACAAACGTATATACAGGTAGTCGAAATTAATCCATTCTCTTATATCAAGGTAATACAATGTCAAGTCGAAATTTTGCGTGTGATAAAACTTTGCGGTATGTTTTCCCACACTATGGGCACAACTAACGGACGATACCAATTTTCACCGAAAATATCAAGGGATGCGTGTTTCGACATGCATTTCCATAAGAAAATAAAAATAGGAGAGACAATAATCCACGAACTGAGAATAAACGAAACTATCAGCCAACCAATAACCATTGCTGGATCGATTGAAGCCGACGGTACTTGTAATGGAACCCTTTATTCTGATCTTCACGGCTCTTCGGAGAGGGCTGTAGTACAGGGAAATGCGGAAATCACGTTGCAAGAATATTTTGCCCCATTAAATGTAGAAACAGAAGAAATATTCTTACGGACAGGCATAACCCGCGAATTAACTACGGGCCATTATGAAGACGTACAGGGGGAACATAGTTATTGGCTCCCCCTACCCAAAAACACGTGCGAAAAGGGGTCTGTTAGAATCTTATATGCAGGCGAGGCCGAAAGAATGACCAAGATAAGAAACGACGTATCCCTCCGAGCATACACAGTAACGAGAGGAGACATGGCCCTCACGCTCGCCACCGAAAATCGAGTGGAAAAATGTGGATATATGTTTTTTCAAACGGAGCATCCTAAAATCCTCATAATGGAAAGCTCAGAGACTCTCTGGTCCAGTAGGAATATTTCCAATCCCAGTTCAATATCAGACTTATTTACGCACATAAATTCACGATTTATTTATCAAAACAAACAGACAAAAGTTCAATTAAGGAAAATTTACACGGAAATCTTGAAAGAACAATGTAAATTGGAAAGGCGAATGCTACTAAATATCTTATACACCGCAAGGAACGACCCTGAGAAATTTGCCTCCACGATTATGGGAACTGAGGGTTACACTGGTATAGTAATCGGCGGAGTAATCCATATCCTAAAATGTACACCCGTTGAAGCAAAATTTGGGTATACAAATTTATGTTACCACGCGCTTCCTGTAATTGTTAAAAATCGAGAAGTCTTTCTAGAACCTCGTACGCATATTTTGACCGGAAACTCATGGCCGACGGATTGCAATATGCAATATCCCCCGATGTTTAAAGTAGATGGAAAATGGCGTACCTATGGGTCGATCGACCCAAAAATTCGCACCCCTAAAATTCTCTTGACTCACTTTATAAAAACATGGGAAAACTTGAATAAGAACATCTTAAAAAACGAGGAGATCTTTCATAACTTCCCACACTTAGAATCACCAGCCTCGCGAGATTTTAACCTAGAATCAAGTAATACCCAAAGCACACCCGAAATTACGTCGGAAAAATCAATAACGGAAAATACAAACGAATGAGATCCCTAATCAGTACAGAATAGGGAACAGAGGGAATATTTTTTTTCCTCTCTCTCCCCTCTAGGAAAAGAAAATCGAAGAAGAAAAATCGAAAAAGGGGAAATGGAAAGATATATATATATATATGTACATATATATATATATATCCAAGAAAATCGAGAAAAATAATTTCGAATTTTTTATACAAATGAAATAATTGGAAAAAACGTAGGCATAAAATTAGAAATAAAATTCTCTCGTAATAGACAGAGTCTCTTCGTGATAAGATTACAATTAGATAAAATTGAATTGAATCATAACTAATCAACAATTTCTTTGTCCTTAAGGTAAACTAAGATATAGCTGCGTGATTACTTCTCCAATTAAAAAAAAAAAAACAAGATGTGTCAATGTGGTTGTGGACGAGAGATGACACCGCCGAGCGTACTACATCCATCAATACCTGTCATTAGTCCAGAGATACTATGGACTAACACCAATACGGGACAACCATTCAACCCTGTACCAGGAACAACCAAAATTTTTTGCTATTGGAAGGTCAAATTGTACATTGACATTGCGGAGAAAGATATTGTGCTCCTTGTACCTCCGGAATGGCGAACGATCGAAACACAAAGGTTGAACGAGTGGATGGACATACTGAGGGAACATCCTTACGAGGATATAATACTTGGAGGAACGAGATACGAATGGATTATCGATATATTGCTACCGGAGGGACAAGATTTTTCAAGAGTACCAATATACAGAAGGGATGGTTGGCCCGAACTAGAAGAACCTGTGCCTTATTGGAACTCTCCTCAACAAAAGTCAGACGGGGAATATTTGCGAATAACGCTGAATTGAAACCCCACCTGGGCTACAATGAGATTAGGAAAGGCGGTGTGTTATTGGCCAATAAATCTACCGAAAACCGCCGATTCCGACGTACAGCGTACAGCATGGGTTCCACCGGAATGGCGGAAGCTCCACGAAAATATCTTAAAACAATGGATCGAACGAGTGGCAACGCATCACTGCGGGCTAATTGGGTTCGGCGGATTATGGTATAAATGGCACACTAATTGCGTCTTCGCCCCCGCAGAACAATCATTCAATCGCATTGAATTCATTGGACACGGCCGATACCGCGACGTTGAAATCGAACCCCTTGATATCCAAGCGAGGATCATTTCCGATCCAAACGAAACGTCACGAGTTAACCATACAAATAGGACAACTTCAATACTAGAGGAGACAGATCTCCTCTTGAGCCTCTCTTTGGTCCGGAATCAACCTACTCAGGATAAGGACCATGATCCAATCCAAACACCAGGAGAAGAAGAAGAGCAGCAAAATGATGAGCAAGACGACAATTCCATCGATGTTGCCGACACAAACCCAGAAATAGAATCAATCCAACATAAAGAAGAAGAGGAAATATTGACAAACAACAAAGAGTCTGATGGTAAAATCGACGAAGTTGTGGTCGAGATCGCCACAACGCTGGATGACAGGATAACAGTCATCGAAGATTGGGGCATGGAACTAGAATCAACCCAACCCAAAGAAACAATCGAGGAGATCGCACGACGCCTTGCAGAACAGAATACCGACTTCTCAGAAGTGATGGATGAGGACTGAAGAAAAAAAACCAGGAAAAACTTACATAAAAGAAGGGAGAACGAATAAATACGGAAAAAGAGTATATTTATCAATATTAGTAAGAAATACCTCTCAGGAAAATAATTAACAATACCGAAAATGGATAATACCAGGTAATCTAAGCGAACTTGAATCTTCAATTTTTTTTTTGGTAAATCTTGTATTTTTTTAATTATATAAAAATAGGAAAAAGAGTTTGCTTACAAAGAAAAAGACAGAAAAAAAAATATTTGATTTAATGAGGGAAGATGACATAAAATTATTCTAGTGAAACCCTGATTCTATTAATTAAATTGATTGCTACCCAAAAAGGGAAGGAAAACCACACATATGGTTCATTTCCTAGTTCATTGGCCAAAAGCCATTGTGTTTTTACAATAATAATAGAAAAGGGAAGACTAACATTACTTTATAAATTAACCAGGAAATTCACTATGTCTTTCTGTACCAATCAGGACAATGCAGCCATGGAGAAATGATGAGAAATTATTTGCGTGCCCTTCGCCTGACGTTGCGTTCCAATGGATGTCCATGGAAAACGAACCCGTGTATCCCAAAAGGAAAGCAGGACCCAGCGGGTACAATGACACGGGAAGTTAACACAAACGAAACTTCATTTGTACTCGCGGACGGACCGTTTTGGGTTATCACACGCGATGACAATCCGCATCCACTTCTTGAGAGGGACCAAACTCGTCAAGACCACCAGCTTGTCGAGAAATACATCGAAGACAATGCGATAACAATATCACCGTATCTTCAGGCAACCTATCATTATCATTTTTTTTTTTATATAATCCGATTCAAACAAGACACGCGCCAAATTGTTACAAGAAAGGAGAGATTACATATACGCATAAACTAAAGCGGAAATTGATTGATATTCAAAGACAAAGGGGCTAACCACACAAAATCAGAAGCCTCATAAAATTAAGGCTCACATATACATATATAATCAACTATTTCACACGAGAAGAAAAGGAAAGATATTCAATCAATAAGAATTTTTTTCGAAAGTTGTTCCTTCTATTATTGGGTTCCCCAATAATCGTTTTAAGGGGGGAGGTGTTACGTCCTGACGTAACGGCCATGAAAATTCATTTCTTCAACGTAATTGCTACCAAAGACAAAGATAAAAACTTGAAGGTCTGTAAAAAGAAGGTTTATCGTTTCCAGGGTTATTCCGTTCAATTCAATGATAAAACAGAAATTCACGTTACCGACCGAAAATCTCCGAAAAGATGGCCATCGGTAAAATTGGGCAGTATGGAAGGGAAATCGGGGACAGAGACCCGTAAGAAAAGCCACAAGCTCGTAAATACCATCTTGAGAGCGAGGCACCCGACGCCGCCTTCCTAACTGACATACCCTCCACCGGTCTATCGATTCAAGGGATAGATCGCTGGATCTACCCTTTACCATTGGAAAAGAAAGAATAAAGCATAGAGTATTTTGCTCTGCCGTCAAAACGACGCGAGGCACTGGTTTCACCCTCTCGGAAAAACAAGCTCACAACAGGGGAACGGTCCTCCTTTCTCTTTGCTCAAACAGACATATACGTATACATGTGTTACCTACAATAGACTCAGTACAAAACGAACGGAATGGTTCTAAATAACGATGAATTTTCCAACCGCATGCCAATACGGAATTTGAAAATAAATAATTGACTTAATTGGATAAACAACTTTCAGGATAAATTCGCAATAAAGCGGAGTAGTAAAATGAACAACGGAGTTAAGCAATAATTAAATAAACAATGAAATAGAACAATAATTAAATAAACAGTGAAGCAGACCAAGAATTATTAAACAACGAAACAGAATAATAATCAAATAAACAAAAGATGAATGAATAAGTAAATAGAATCAAATAATGATGTGATAATCGAAAGAAATGGTTGGAAATATATTTATATGTCTTTTAATAACATAGATAATACAAATAGAATTAAAAACGAGATCCAATTAAGTAGGTAGTTAGACGGTTTAAATACAATAAGCATTTGCAAGAGAGAGACCCATGATAAAACGGAAAAAAAACCACTTATCGTCCCCGAAAGGGCAGTAGGCCTCACAAGAATATAAAGGGCAGTAAGCCCCACAAGAATGCAAAGGGCAATAGGAAAATATTTTAAAGGGACTATGGCGTTTGCGTGAAGCCACCGTTTCATAACTCTCTCTCTCTCTCTTTCTCTCTCTCTCTTTCTCTCTCTCACTCTCGCGACACGTGGGCCAACAATCCCAGGCCCTCTCTTTGAAAACTCCATTGTACAGTTCATCCTCGTGAACTGCACACATTTATAGGGATATATATGTATATATATATGTGTATTCATCTGTGTGTGCGTATAAGTACAGAAATATAGGCAAAAAAAGTTTCAGGGTAAAAACTACTCATCCAATAATTACTTTCCCTAAATCAAGAAAAGTCAAACAAATATAAGTCATATGTCGAGCAACTAATCAATAAAAATATATAATTGCAAAATGGAATCTTGCACTGTACTCTGAATTACGAACTCATCCGATAGATAATTTAATGTTAAATCCAATAATCAAATCCGAAGAGAAACAAGTAAAAACTTATATTGTTAAAGAGGAATAATTCAGAAATCAAAATAATATTTTCCTATGTTTAAATCTAAAGAAAAGAAAGATGCCAAACGCTCAGAGGCAAGACCCAGTTACATGAGGCCCCACCCCTCTTTCGACATTCCACGGGGTTTGCGCGGTGAATCGAGAGACTTGGCTCCAGTCGCTACCCAGAGATCGCTCGAATGTCTCCCCACTCCAACCCCTCATTTCAGCCACCCTCCTTTTCGCCCACCCCGATATTTCCCCTGCCTCCTCCTTGGAGGAAAAGAGGGCGCGAAGGGGACTCGAGATTTCTTTAGTCATGCGCCTTAGTCATCCACCCTCCCCTTTTTTCTAGTCGACTCATACGAGGAGGCTTATGCGACCACACCCTAAAAAAATGTAATATGGAAAACCAAGAAAAACGATCTTTCAGACTCAGGTTCAATTTTTTTAGCGAGAATGTTTGAACATTATCACCTTAGAAATTATTAAATCGTCTAACCATTTATTTATAATGATATAAATTTAAGTTTAACACGCACAAATATCGCATAAAAAGAGTTATAAATAATTTAAGATCGCTACTTCATATATTTTATTTTTAAATAAAAATGGCATAATTAAAAATAGTTAACAAACAATAGAACGAAAATAAAGAACAACCAATTTAACAAAACGCATAAAATATTAACTACAAAGGAAAACAGTTCTTATTAATGATAGAATAAGCGCGTAAAAATATTTATAATGTTAAAATTATTGTTACCATAAGGAATTAATATTGTCTACGAACTAAGAATGTAAAAAGCGTGGGGCACATGCATATGCCTGTATATGTGTTCAGGGATACCGACACATGCATAGGACCCACTCAGCGATCTACGCTAGCGCCCTCACCGCGCTCCAATCTCTAAGGGAAGCTCGCGAAAGCGGGGAATAGATTTCATAGGGGAAAATACATCTTCTATCTTGCTCACACCATCTCCACCAAAATCGATCGGTGTGGCGTGGATCGCTGGGTACATAAGGCGCGGAAAAAGCGCTCTAGGGAGACTTCTTCGATTTTTTCCGACCTGGAAACTTCTAAACTCATCGTCCACTCCGAAACCATTCTTGAGTTGAACTTGTGAAATTTTCGACAAAGACGTTCTTGGTTCGGGATTTTTCCGAAACAATTCGGTTTTGGACTTTGAATTTTTCACTCGATTTTTCGAAGGAAGTTGGTTTTTTTTCTGTTCGGAATTTCGAATCGACTCTTTGAATGTCGGAAAAGACTTTGGATCTCGTTTTATTTTACTTCATTTTATTTTGTTTGGTTATGATTTTCTGTTTAATAATTTTTATTTATTTTACTCTAACGACCGCAATCCACGAATTGTTGGAAGAAGTTTAAATCGCGCTTATTGTTAAATAAATCGCGGAATTTCAGACTGATTTTATTGTGCAAACCATTCTTTTATTCTTTTAATAATTCTAAAATAAAAATTGGATCTCGAAAAATAAAATCTGTGCATCAACATTTTCTTCGATTTCGTCATCTACCTGCCACGCCCTTGAGCACTCGCCGATTTCTTCATCGTTTCATGTCCGGATCATCACCGGTTACCAATGGTATCACCCTTCCCATCAGGAGAGCATCTGACCTTGTCAGTGAAGCTCTATTTATTTTATAAAATCATTTTCGTGATTGTGCAACGTTTTATCTCCAGAAAATTATAATTCAGTGAACCTCATATATTCAGACAGAAGTTAATTAATTTCAATAAACCTTTTGTCGTTTATTGGAGAACGGCCCAATTTTACTCAATCGAATCTTTACCTTTTCGATTATTCTCATAGCGTTGGTGACATAATTCTTTCAAAGTTCGATTTTCAGTTCATTGTTAAAAACGTGGATCAGGGAAATTTAGTTTGTGAATATTGGCATAGTTAAACGTCTCGTGTTTTCCCTCCTTTTATTTTATTAATGCAACCCACTATCTAATATCCACCGGTATTCATTCGCTCTTACTATCGATTCAGCGCGGAAATCGTGAAAAAGAATAAAAAGTCAATATCGTGGGAAAATAAAGTTCAGGAAAGAGTTGAATCACAAATTGACCAATGTGAGATTCTCGCAACCAGTGATTCGTTCGAAACCGCGAATAAATTACGTTAAACGTGACGTGAAGTTCTCCCAGCCCCGCAAGCGATAGTTTTCCCAGTGATTTTTTTTTTTGCAATTGTGACGGACGGGTGCGTCTCAGGGCTACCGCAGCCCTACACCAAAAAGGCATAATTTCTTCCCAATTGTGACGGACGGGTGCGTCTCAGGGCTACCGTAGCCCTACACCAAGAAATCATAATTTTTGCAATCGTGACGGGCGGGTGCGTCTCAGGGCTGTTGTAGACTCACACCAAGAAGTCATAATTTCTTCCCAATTGTGACGGAGGGGTGCGTCTCAGGGCTACCGTAGCCCTACACCAAGACGTCATAATTACCCCCCTCTTGCGGAGGATTGGTGCGTCTCAGGGCTACCGTAGCCCTACACCAAGAATTCACATTTGGGTAATCAATCCAATGAACAACAATTCTTCTCTCCCTCGCAAAAAGAAACGATCGCACAGGGCTGGAAGAAGGTATCAAATAAATTAACTTCACGCGATAGCAACAAATCCTTGGCCGAGTAGATTGAAGGGGCGTGCGGGGTCTCAAACGTCAATTCCCGGGCTTGAAACATTTTTCGAACAAATAGAATCAGCGAAGAAACCTCAAAGGCCTAAAATCATTGCTGTCGAAACCATTCAACATCCAGTAATTATTTATAAACTGAGGCCGATCGATTTTCCCCCAATCACCCCATCATTCAATAAAAGTAACGATCAACATCCTTGTGGTAAGATTAACAGCAAATTATATCGTAGCGAAAGTTCCGAAAATTCAATAGACATCAACGCGACCCAGAATTAAACAGTGATTCCAAGCCCATTTCCCGAGTAATTTTCCGAAAGGTTAGACTCAAAAATAGGGGCAGACGTGTTCAAGATTGATTCCAGGAGTAGTACTAAAATTTATTTCCACGACTAGAGAGTCTTAATCAAATTCCGCACGTCATACGTCGAAAATTATTAATAGTTCGTGAAAACTCCCATTTTTGCCGTAACAAGCCTATGCTTCCTTCGCCTCCACCCCAGACTGTTTGTCTATAACTTCCTTCATTCACATCCTGAACAATATATAGTATTTAAATGCTGATTTGGGTATGCGGCCGTATAGAGACAATAGTGAAGGAAAAATCGGCTGCGATTCGGCCAATGGGTCCAAATGACAGTGGAAAATTTGTTTAGTATAATTATTTAGTATTTTGTATAATATATTTTATATTATATGCTTAAGTGGCCGAATTGCAGCCGATTCTTCCTTCACTTTTATAGTATTTAAATATGTAAACATTTGTATTCCGCAGTAAATTTTTTGTTGTTGTTTACTTACAGAATATTTTACTTACCGAATATCAAATCAGCTCCAATGAACATGGAGATTAATTGATACTACATAATGTATATAAAACACCATGAACTTTTATCGATAATAAAAAGACATTATTGATATTGCAATTATTACGCACTCACATCTTCAACACTGTGTCAGTCATACTAAACATGTTTCGAATTAAAGTAGGAAAGGAGAAGAAAATGGATTATGTATATCCGCGTATCGCAGCTGTCAATATTTATTATGTGATAAATCGTACACACGAGGGTAGGCATGAAGTTGTTGATCGAACACAAACTCCAGCTTGATGCCACAGCCAATTAGCGAACGAATAAAACGACAACAATACTTTATCGAATTTGCGAGATATTTTCAGGACGGTTTTTTTAATATAGGAACTGAGAAGTCTGATTTTTTCACAGCTTCAAGGGACTGTAGACCTGAGTAGATGGTCTTAATTTCAACTTGATACCTTCACGCATTCCCGAGATAAAGGGTCGTGACAGACAGACGGATGGACGGACGGACTGACAGACAAAAAGGTGATCCTATAAGGGTTCCGTCTTTTCTTTTTGAGGTACGGGACTCTAAGAATGGAACGGTTTTAGATTCAGAATATTAATAGCTATAGCGCATATCATATGATTTTTCAGACATACCAAAATAACGAACTGGTAAACATTTGTAAAAAAAAAAAAAAATCGAAAATTATTTTTTTCACCGTTTTTGGCAAAAAAAAAAGTAAATATAAGAATTTAATAAAATCCTGAATACGCGCTATTACTATAGTTGTAAAGAATATGTGATTAAAATTCCATGAGAATCGGTTCAGTAGTTTTGAAGATTTTATTTCATGAAGTCTTCACCTTACGGTTTTGTACTAAACAACATTTTAAAAGTTTCACAGTCGCTGTCGCCGATGTAAAAACCATAACGCACAGGAAATCTTTCGGGGGATCGTAAAAACATCTCATATATACCATCGAATTCCATTTTTTCAGCATTATCTGTGCTGTCTCCAGCATGATCGGTGTGTTCTGTACTTTTTTTTAAATCACAGCTTTCGCAGTAACTTGATTTCACAACGACGTCCGCAATTTTTTTTACTGTGCTTATAGATTAACGAGATAATGCCAATAAGACAAGGAAATCTTCTTTTCTGCCGGGAGCCGTCACCTGAAACGGTCAAAACGGTTCGAGTTCTCCGTGTTGAGCATTCCGGAATTTTTCTTCTTAAACGGCCTTGGATTTCACTAGATCGAACACATTCTGCACCGCAATAGAGATCGAATTGAGAATTTGATAATAAACGGGGCAATTGATTCCATGTACTAGTTCCATGAGGCTACAAAACGTGTCGATGCCAGTCAATTCAACACCAATCAAACGCATAATATACATTGGACGATGAATAATTTCGTGTCCAGTTGAGATTACCGGACATGTGTTGATATACTTGTCTTCACAATCGCAAGTAACACAAAGCTCTAAACCGCGTCCCCGCTGTCCGTATTTCGTAAATGAAGCATCTTCATCGCAAATTGTATACACTTTACATATTGTTGTAACGTAGAAAAACAAGAAAAAAACTGAAAAATACTGAATCCTGCCATTGGAACGACATGTACATGGAAAGTAATATCGACCGATTTTTTAAATTCATCTGCCAGCGTAATAGCATAACTCGTATTTGCTTCATGGTCATGTGGAAGCACTTTTTGAAATGTTCGCCTTTCGACTCTTGAACCCGGACGTCTCCATGAATAATTTTGTTGCGATAACTTTTTATCCATTGTAACAATCACGAGCGCAGAGGTGTTGTTGTTTCAAAGTTTGGAACTCGACTGGTGTTGAAAGAGCAGTATAGCATCGTTTTCAGTTACTTTTCCTTCCAAAAATGCACGTAAAACGGTTGAACTCGAAAAATAAAGGACCATAAATGAATAGGCTAAATGAATGAATAAGCTGGGGTATTAGGTTTATAAAAGGTAGTAACTGCTCAAGTGCATCAAAAGCCAAGTACTCGGCACCTCTCTGAGTGGAGCAGATGAACGTGTTCGGGTAGTAAAGTATAGGTTACAAAGAAATACAGTAAGACTCCTTCGATCAGAAGATCATGAAATTTTAGTACGATACCTTTGAATATGCATTGTAACGAGAAATTTCACCACCTCGCCACTTGAGCACGCCAACGCAAGTTCCACGATACGATAGCCAAAATTACTGAAATGAATTTTACGAAATAATGATCCCTTAATTTTTCCCCAGACGACGCGAAGGCCGAGCGAAGTTTAGGCGCCAGGTGAACGACGTATTAAGTCGTCTACGATTGACTCGAGAACCTATATTTTTTGTCCTCTTCGCCAGCTAATGAATAATGCCAAATGAACCGCGTTAGGCAAATGAGACCCCGGCTAATTGGCCAAACTACAACTTATTGCTTGTAGAGGGGCGGGATCTTGTATGAATAAAAATATCGACAATACGAGGATTAATAAAATAGTTAATTTTAATCTCGGAATCCGCCGTCTCAATCACGGGGACGTACAAGAGATTATCGAGTACAATTCGTGTGCAAAATACAAAGTAAGATCTCGCAAGCCGCAAAAATCACTATCCGAAATAAATCCAAGACTCAATACAATACTAGATACGATAATTTCCAAACGCGAGATTGAGTCGAACAAACAAAAGTTAATACCACACAATAAATAGCCCCAAAATAATGTAGTCACGCACGATATCGCACGAGCGCCCAAAGAATACGATAGTACGAAATAGAACGTACTTGAGATCTGGTAAATCTGTCGCAACCCACCGCGATCACGAGGACCGTCCCTAAATTATACAACAACCACGATCACGAGGACCATCGAAAATTCTCTGACAACCATGATTACAATGACCGCCCAAACTTTCACAACCAATTGCGATCAAAAGACCAACCAACGAACAGATCGCCCGTCCTCAAGAAAATTAACGGCAATAAACTTATAAGATGACAGCGAACTATAAAAGTTCCTGAATAAAAATTCCCAATCGCGATGATAATCATAATAATCATAATAAAATAGTAAACGAAATAATAGCGCACGAAAAAATCAATAACAAAAATCAATCTTATCCCGTGTAAAAAAATAGGTCTATATAAATGCGCGATAGATCTACGAAGGACGTCTACGTCAAGTCGACCAACTGGGACGATTGTAGATTTATATGTAGACATGGAATTTGCGAAAAAAAATTAACAATCATCAGTGTCCGTAAATCTCTCGATAGATGGAAATAGACTAGTCGATTGACCAAAGTCTACGTAGATTTCGATAGGTATACAAAGACTTCTTGGTGGACGAAAGTTGATCTAGATATCTGTAATCTACGTAAATCTTGACAGATGGTTGTAGACTACCTAATTTATTGGATTCTACATCGTCGTTCCGAGATCTACGTAGATCTATAAAGATCTACGTCGTCTATCAAAGATTTAATGTAAAGCCTACCGTTCCAAGATCTACGTGGGTTTATCAAGATCTACATAAATCCCACAGTTCAAAGATGAACATAGATCTATAAGGATCTATGTTGTCGTTCCATGATCTACATAAACTACACTGCTCGAAAATCTACGTAGATATATCAAGATCTACGTTGACGTTCCAAGACCTACAAAACCACACCGTTCCAAGATCTACGTTCATCTATCAAGATCTACGTAAACCTCACAGTTCCAAGCTCAAGTAAATCTTTATAGATCTGCGTAAACCGGTTTTTTTATACGAAAAGCTCAACTTCGATCACCGTATGCTTAATTTTTTCCATAAGAACAACGTGGCCCGTCTTACAGTAATATACAAGTTCAATAATATATCCAGCGGACTGCTGCTTTTAAAAAAAGTACGCAGTTATCGAACCTGGGATTCTCGATTATGGAGCTTTCAATCTTGATTGCCTGTCGTGTGGTTTTTAAACAATACAGAGTATATCGTGAATATATCTACGCGCATTCATTACTCTAAAAATACCTTACATTTCAATCCATCGGCGTCTTTATGTCCATTCCGTCGCCCTTGTAGAAAAAGAGTGTTATTTGATTTATTAATCTTAGTCCCATTTTAATCTTACAGTTGATTTATTTCGAAAACTATTGCTCCGATCAAAAATTGAGTGGGATGAAACTTTTAGGGTTCAGAGGGGGACGTTTAAAAAAATTTTTTGTTTTGGTCTAAAATTTAAAATGGCGGCGTTAAGATGGTTGACATGTTTTTTTAAAATGGAAACATGATTTTTTTTTCACCACAATTTTTTTCAGATCAAATCTAACATCTTTTGTAGGAACATTTTTTTGATACAGCCCATAATAGAGGGTTCTCCATTTTAGTCTTACAGCTGAATTATCTTGAAAAATACTGCTCCGATAAAAAATGGAGTCAAATGAAACTTTTAGGGTTCAGAAGGGGACGTTCAAACAAATTTTTTCTTTTGGTCCTAAATTTAAAGGGGCGGTGTTAAGATGACCAAAAGGTTTTTCACACAATTAAAACATGATTTTTTTTCACCAAAAAATGTGTCAAGTCAAAAGTAACAACTTTTGCTGGAATATTTTTTTTATTCAGTCCATAAGAGATCACCATTTTTTACTATTTTAGTATTATTCGGGATAACCATGATGGTGGAATGGTGGAATGGTGGAATCTTTGAACACCTTTAAGAAGATTTCAGAAAACACTCACGAGGAGGAGTTAGAAGACCTCCTCGGCTTCGTCATTATGCTGCATAACGCTAAAATAGTCAAAAATGGTGATCTTGTCTAAAATATCCGGGCTGTAAAAAAAATATTCTTACAAAAGATGTTAGATTTGATCTGAAAAATTTTTTAGTAAAGAAAAAATCATGTTTCCATTAAAAAAAAACATGTCAGCCATCTTAACGGCGCTATTTTGAATTTTGGACCAAAACAAAAAAAAATTATGAACGTCCCCCTCTGAACCCTAAAAGTTTCATCCCACTCAATTTTTTATCGGAGCAGTATTTTTCAAGATAATTCAGCTGTAAGATTAAAATGGGACATCCTCTATTGTGGGCTGTATCAAAAAAATGTTCCCACAAAAGATGTTAGATTTGATCTGAAAAAAATTTTAGTGAAAAAAAATCATGTTTCCATTTAAAAAAAAACATGTCAGCCATCTTAATGCCGCCATTTTAAATTTTGGACCAAAACAAAAAAAAATTTTAAACGTCCCCCTCTGAACCCTAAAAGTTTCACCCCACTCAATTTTTGATCAGAGCAATATTTTTCGAAATAAATCAACTGTAAGATTAAAATGGGACACCGGGTATATTCAAGAAAATAATGAAACTATTTTATGATAATTTTTCTTAACAAAACATCATCTTATGGCGAAAAATTAAGTTACCGATCGCATAACATGTCACGTTATAGATATATGTATATATTCATTCAAACTCTATTTCATTTACTGGCTGGATAACATTCAACTCGTTGTTAATTTGGACGTGGAAAAAAACACTCTTTAATTTAGATAGTGGTATTGCTAGCATTTCTTCGTCATGGAGCCGTCACAAAAAAAAATGGAATTGATTTGGGTGTTTTGAAGTGAAGTACTGTATATGATTCGACGCCATTTAATGGAACCAAAATCGCTAGAAATTTAGAATCATTCTCGCATTCTCTACATATTATATATAATCACATAAGCACTCCAAAAGCTTGACAAAAGCATGTACAATGCCCACGCGATGTACGCCATCAAAATCAAACGTTACAAAGGACGAGTTATATTTTCTCGAACGCATATAGTTTTCCGAATTATAGAACACACCATCCTTCAACATTCGAGTGAAGCTGTGTATCACATTTATGTCGCCTATACTACTCCGAACTAAAGCGTTTTGAATTTCCACTGTAGGGGTTATGCATGTTGTCAATTTTCCGATAATAAACAATACTTCTCCAATTCGATAAGCTTTCCTTCTATTTTTACTCCATATTTCGAGTCTATGACAAAACGTTTCAATATCACTTTGCGGAACTAAATATTTTGATTTTAGTTATCCTAAATTCATAAAAATGGATACAGAAGAACATATTTTGAAGCGGAGCGTAGCGAGTACCATGAACGAGGCTTTTTATCATGCCATTGGCATTTTCAAACGCAAAATACGAAGTTACCCACGCGGGACCAAACTTTTTAACAAAATCCGGCAGGTGTAGCAGTGAATGTACGTTCGAGGTCATAATTTGGAGTCCATACAGTGCTTCAAATCGTTTAACATATTCATTAAGAGCTCGCGACGCATCATCTATCATTTTCATTAATATACTTGATTGATTCAATGTTGTGATGGCAAAAACGAGAAGCTTATGGTGGTCGGAGTATAATGGCTCCATTATGTCCTTTAAGATTGGGACTGAATAATACAGGAGCCAAATTTTATACTTGGACGCTTTCCAATAAGCTATGTCAGAAATTTTTCGGATGATTCTCTGGACCATAGCAGGGGGTGTGACGGAGATTGTACTACCTACGAGCTCTCGAAATCGGTATAAAGAAAATGCAGAGCCAGCATACGTCGCATCAAACAGTGAAACCATAATTTTTTTGGCAATGCCCAAATACACGCAATGCATTACATCAATGGCAGTTGTGGCAATATAATCATAGGAAATGTCACTAATGACTGTCGGTCCTTTGTCTCCATTAATAGGTGTTTTGTTTTCTAACGCTTCTTTCGCATTTTCAATACATTCATTTGAAGTCCTCAAGTCAAAAGCGTCTGAATATTCGTATACTTGAACGTTTCGGCATATCTTTTAGGTTGGATTTTACACATAGGACAGCCAAAAGTTGAGTTATATTGCTGCATGTTAAGAAACAAGGCTTTAGCGGGAGAATCGCATGTTCCGCACATGAGAATCCCTCTGACTCGCAAATCGTCTTCTCTACCAGAGATTTCGAAATTCAGTCCTTTATATAATTTTTGAAGCGGTTCTGTAAATGTGTCTGCGAATAAATTGGCTTCGGGTTTTCTATTTCCAAACCAAATACCAGCAAGAATAAGATTCTCACGTTTCATCCGTAAATTATATGGCAATTCATTGATAACGAAAAAAATGGCCAAATACTAAATTTCGATGATTTAAAAAGAACTACTCCATCGGTATTCCAAGTAAGGGAAATGTTCGCAGGATTTGACAGAAAACCATTTTTTGATAATTGTTTATAAATATCACGATCGTATATGTCTTCTAAATTGTCAGCTTTTTTTTGTCGTGTGAAGCGAAGATTGAGATTTTTATAAAAACCTGGTCACTTGAACAACTTTTCGATTTGGCATAGAATTGGGATTTCGAGAAAGTAACTGTTATCGATATTTCCTGCGCACTCATTACATCTAGAAGTTGATGATAATAATTTACAGGAACATAATGAGCAATAAAAATGTTGGATAATCGGGGACTTGATATTTGCGAAGAATTTTTTGAAGCGGTAGACCGTTTTGCAACAGCGATTGATTTGTGGACAATGCAGCGCCAGAAGGGTCAATAGATCTGCCAAACAGGATCCCGTAATTTTGTGTCGCAGACTAAATATCAAAATTGACAGAATACTCTGTGCGACAATTATATGACCTCCCGGAAATAGTAGATGATCGTTTTCGTCTTCATCCTGTTCTAGATCATCTCCTTCGGTTTCATCAGCTGTATCAGACTCAGTTTCGTCGGTGTCAGTATGGTCATCGTTATCATAAAATTCTGGTTTATCATCACTACAAATATTGTCCTCGTCGTCTATACAAAAAACATTACAGCGGTGTTGTATTCGGTCAAATATTCGGTTACGGTAAGAACATTACAGATAGTAGACATTTCCAAGCAGAAATTCCGATAGATCCACCGCGTCATCTACGAGAAGTTTTTCCACTTGAAGGATAATGGACGTTTATGTATGTACATTCTGACGGCAAAAAAATTCAATAAAAAATATCGATACTTGAAAAGTTGGGAAATTTATGAACTTAAATTTTGAAAATGTAAAAACGTAAAAAATACAACAAATAAAAAAAGCCGGTCAAGAGTGTGTCTGATACATAATACATTGCCATTTTATGCGGACCAGATTATTTTAAACGGGCAACGACACAAACGCACGCACGTACGCACGACATGAACCAACAGAACGAACTCGGTGAATCACGGGAAAAGCGGGTAAATTTGTAGAAAATACTTTATATGTGACATGATCTATATCAAACCGGTCAACAGGAGAATCTGACCATTTCTCATTTTGTTGAAAATTTTCTATGTCTTTTTGTACGTGCACGATCACAAATAGATACACCCCCGGATCGGGAGCCGGAAGAATAACTCTTCGAAAAATTTGTCTCTACGATATCAAGTCCTATATCAATAAAAAAAAAGGTCACTGATCACGAATATGCTATAAAACAGGGTTTTCCTAGACTCTCAGGGTGATACTTGGGTTTTGAGAGGTTATAGAGAGCAAAATAAAATTTTCTTGTGTTTTTTGTATTAGTAAGTCATAATATAGGGTTTGCCAGGAATTATCAAGAAGTTAACTAGGTGGAAAAAAATGTTTCCCCTTATTTTTTGCCAAAAAAATGGTTTTTCGCGTTTTTAAGAGTGAGTCGTAAACAATTTACCTGTCGCAAATAGAATGTTTGGATTACCCAGAAAATTAACGATTCACAAAACGGTAGATGGACCCTTTTTAACGAAATAAAATTTAGGTTATCTGCCGGGGTCTCGTATCAGCCAAGGTGCAATAAGAAATGGACAAGCCCCCGATGACATGTCGGAGGGGTTACGCTTCAAAATAATCGACTTTATAAGCATCTCTAGGGCTAAATCGATCGGAAATCGACCGCTGATCACGAATATTCTATCAAAAGAATTTTTATTCCACTAGAAATAGGCGAAAAGTGGAAAAACAGGGTTTTCCAGGACACTCAGGCTCAGGCTTGGGTTTTCAGAGGTCACAGAGGTCAAGATGAAAAGAGAACGATAACCTTGTTAATAAAAAATGTTTTTCCTCATTTTTTGCTCCAAAAAGTAGATTTTCGCGACTTTAACGGTGATTCGGAAATAATTTATTTATCGCAAATAGAATATTTGTATTCCCTAGGAAATTTCCGATTCAAACACTTCAGACGAACATTTTTTTCAAGTTGTGAGCATAAAAAAAAGGTGAAATTTTCAAAAGTGTATTGTGGCTGAACGGGCTGAAACAAAAATCTAAAAAAAATCCTAGACTCCTTTAGTACGAGAAAAATTGAAAATTTTCAACAAAATAAAAAATGGTCAGATCTGCCGATTGACTCGTTTGCTATCGATCATGACATATATGTTACCATTGGGCCTTGCATAACTTGTTGACCTTTCGTAAAACTCCTCGGGATTTTCGATATCGCTCGTACTTGTTGTCAGAGAATGTGTCGAACATGAAGAGTATTCGCTGGAGGATTCACGCCTCTCCTCCGTCATCTTCTGAGCTGGTTTCCTGATCAATGACACTCAAAACGCGCTGCTTTGCACTTTTTGAATATCTCTCGAATTCGAGCACTCGTTTCGACATGGTGCTAAAGTAATTTTTTTTTAATTATCTAAGGCAAATAAAAAAAATTTAAAAAAAAATTCAAATAAGAAACGAAATAACCAGCGAATAACCAACGAAAAAAACATAATAAAATTTCTTAGCGACAAAATATCCAAAAACGATCGTCTGCTTCGGAGAGCTGCGTCTGATCAAGTTGCATAGCAACCGAATCTCAATTGACAGTCTCTTGACAGCTCAGCTCACAGCTTGCAAACTGAGAAGACGTGACATGGAAAATAATTTATCTAACAAGAAAAAATATGTGTTGGTGCTTCGGACAGGAGGGTCAAAAACCACGAGTGTTCTCGAAGCAACGGATATAAAGATCGGCAAAAAGAATGGCGTATCCGCGAAGTGGCAGAAAAAATTTACTCCGTAAAAATCTTGCGTAAAAGCAGTGAGTATGTAGCAATAAATTTCTCCTGAGGGACTAAAACATTTTTTTTCGGTTTTAATGAAATGTTAAATGTTGCTTTTTAAATATTTTTATTTTTTCCAAATGTTTTCAGTTTTAGCATTTTTTTTCTAAATTTTATAATTGTTTCTAAATTTTGTCAAATTTGCAATTGTTTCGTAAATATTTCATTCATTGATTCATTTTTCTGCATTTTCGATTTTAGAAATTTTTTAATTTCAAGTTTGAAGCAGTACGCATGGTGACGTGAGACGCGTTTTATTTTCATTTTTTCGGTTTTTTTCAATTCGTTTAATATTTCAAATGATAACATTTCTAAAATATCTATTTGTCTAACAAACTTGAACTTTTTCAATTTTGGATCTACATTTCTTGTAAATTTCAATTTCGTTCTCATCTCATTTTGTTTCAAATTTTGAACAAATTCGAAAAACAGATTAATCAAATCTAAACAAAATTTAATCTAATAAATTATAATTTATATTAATAGAAAAATTGAGTTGTAAATAATAAAAAATTAAAAACAATTATAAATTTTTAAACAAATGAAACTAAATTACAGATGTAAGAAATAGAACAAGCAGATAAATTTCAAAAATACACAATTGAAAAGTAATAAAAAATTTAAAAAAATTGAAATTGAAAAGAAATATAAAGTTTGATAAATCAAAAATTTGTTATTAAAAAAGCTTACCGTTTAACGTTTCATCAAAGTCGAAAAAAAAATGTTTCACATAGCTCTCCCAGGGAACGAAATGAAGTTCTTACGAACTTTGGTATGCATTCGGCGCACTTGCACTGGTATTGATAAAATTTATTTACTGCTCAGTAGGAAGACATTTCATAGATCACATAGTAGATTTGTCGCTACTCATGCGGATAAGAATCTTTTGATCTTTTTGATCGTTTGATCAGGGAATGTATATATTATCAACAGGCAACAAACAAGAATTGGAATTGCTTAAAGTAAGCACAGACGGTCACGCCTGGACTCCGGGTAAAAATAAAACCGCACAACATCTGACGACAGAATTCGAAAAAACAAATTTGAAAATTAATAAAAAAATTAATCAACAAGTAGCGTCAGAAATACGACGAAAGAATGAAACCTTATTGTTACGAAGAAACAATATTTTTGACGAAGACAGACAGAAGGATATAGATCAACATCAATTTGAATGTTCACCTGCTATCGATGACACAGACGAAGACCTCGAAAATGACGAAAGAAATGAAATGATCAATTGGGACAACGACAAAATAACAAAAAAAAAAATGACAAAAACCACACTGAGATCAACGAGAAGGGAGTGAGAGAAGACGAAGCGGAAGAAAGGGAGGACGAGTTCGATAGCGAAGACATTATTGGTTCCGAAACTGAAAGGAATATCGAGTCAAATAGCGAGGAGACCATTGATTTAGACAATGAAGGGAGCATAATTTTCGACAAAGATAAAAAGGACAGCGTGAAGATGAGACATTCTCACGATGAAGTTAGCCCTGCTCAAGAAATCGATAAGAATCTCTACGAAAAAACAGATTCAAAATCCAGTTGCGAGACGTGTACTGGTTTTTATCGAGGTATTTATCGTTTTCGAACTATACATCTTTCTTCCTCATAAGGGAAGCTTCGTTTGCGTGAAAATTTTTTTTTTCGAGATTTTTCATTGAGATCATTGTATTCAAAATGTCCTAAAACATCCAAAAATTACATTCAGAAAAACATACGGATGTATGTAGTGTGTATGTATGTATGTATATGCGTGAGTATGTGTAGTACGAGTTCAAGGTTGACGTATGTGTGTGAGTATGTGTGTACGAGTTCAAGTTTGACGTATACAAATAGACAACCTAAGCCTCTTCATGTTATGAGATTTTTGTAAATTACAAGAGCATTGCGAATATGGCTTGATTTTCATTTTTTCTTGCGAATTATTTGTGGGTGCTCTAACTTTGGTAATCTTTTAGTTATCATTCTGAATTTTTTTTGTGATCATATACTTTATAAGAACTATTGTTGGGATTGAATTTTGTTAAAATTACTCCAGAAATATTTTCAATTTTTAATTTCGTTTCAATCAGACTTTGGTGCTCCATTTTTTTCAATTTCGCATGTATCAAATTAAACTTTTCATGACAATGCAACAAGCGACCAAATTGATCATCAATTTATTTGCAAACAACCGGTTAGTGATGATAAGCAAGACGAGAATGTCGACTATCTCGCTTGCTCTCGCTTGAGATTGTCATTTTTATAATCTTGGTATATCGATCGTTTGACGTGAGCTGCAGAAACAATTGTTTTTACACGTTTTTCGGAAGAAACTGCGTTATGTTGGACAGGTGGCTTTTTCGAGCCCAACCTCGCGGACATTTGCTCAGGAAGACCGTGAGAGTGTATTTTATTGAGCTCGGTGTCTTAAATAACGGATTGTAACTGAGGCGTTGGAATATTGCGATTTTCAAACCAGGATATTTGATGCAAATGAAATGGAACAGCATAAAAAATAACATGTTGAACAATTAAATAGTCGAAAACTGTAAATGTCGCGTATGAACGGGGATCTCGATTAAACCGCTGTCGCAATTCCCTCAGATTGGACAGGGTGACTTCTTTTAGCCAGGGAGAATTTAATACACGAGACGATTTTAATGGGAATGAATTTCTTTTGATTTTTGAAACAAAATAAACATGTCAATGCGACCAAAAGGACCGAACAAAAAATCATCAATAGAGTCGCGATACGAAGCTCAATTATAGGATACATAATAAAGCGATTTTTTCCCGTTTTATAGCGCAACGATTGTTCGCGCAGGAATTATTTCTCCGGAAATACAAAAAAAGTTCTTACAGACTTACTTTTCTCCAGACGTTCGAAGTTACTGAAGGTTGCTTAAAGACATTCATTCAAAATTATTTAAAATTAAAAATATCAATCATTTGAAATTTACTCAAAGTGGAGAATTATTCCCTTTTGATGATAATTGAGATTTATGACCAAAATTATTTTCCAAAAGTAAGGATCCTAAACGAAATCATTTTTCAGTGATAATCATGGTACCGAAAGGGAATTACTTTCAAAAACAAGTATTTGAGATGAAATTATTTTGTTTGCAGATAGCCAAAATAAGGAACAAAATTAATTTTTGAATATAAGAATTTAAAACGAAATTATTTTCAAAAATTATTAAAATTCAAGAACAGAATTAATTTTCGAAAGTAAACATTTAAATTGGGATTTGCCGATGACGTGTGTATAGCAGTCAGTGGCAATCATCCTGCAGTCATGGCAACAAACAAAACAAACTTCGTTTCTATTTCCAAAAAAATAATTTTCAATCTTAAATGTTTTCAAAAGGCGTTTCTGAAAAGTGAATTTTAAGTTTTTATAATTTCTGAAAAATAATTTCATTTCAAATTCCTATTTTCAAAAATTAATTTTGTTTTCAAATTTCAATAATTTCTGGAGAATCCCTATTTTCAAAATTTAATTTCGTCTTTAAATTTTAAAAAATTTTGAAAATAATTTCATTTCGAATTCTCATTTTCGGAAAATAATTATGTTCCTGAATTTTAATAACTTTTGAAAAATAATTTCACTTAAATTCATTTCCCGGGCCCTTTGCTGGGCAAGCTTATTGGCCGGTCAGACCCATAGGCAAGCCGGCCTAGCGCGAAAAGCGGAGAAGCCTGCCGGCCCCTGTGTTCTTCAAGCTGAATTCAAGGATGACAGGTGCCCCAAGGACGTCATTTCTGACGCCCGTCAGTTCCCTGCACCTCGTAATGAGATGGAGTGGTGTCTCGTCTCCATCTTTACATCTTTGACAGACTGGTTCCTCTGCAAGACCCAGTCGCACCAGATGCTTGCCTGTGTGCCAGTGTCCCGTGACTAGTCCCACGACCACCCTGAGTTGGGTTCGGTCTAGTTCAGCTAGCACGGTCCCTAGCATTGCTGAGGGCCCAGAAAAGAGTTCCTTGGTATGCCTCATCCCTGGATCCTGCGCCCAGAGGTCCGCAAACTGATTCGCGGCCCATCTCTCTGTTATATGTTTCACGAGTCCCACGGTAACACCGGAGTGGTTGCCATGGTCTGCCATATCGGGCCGCGAAGCACCGAATCTGGCCAACTCGTGAGCCTTTTCGTTGCCCTGGATACCGCTGTGACCTGGTACCCATAGCAATTTCACCTTGTTGACTCTAGCCACTTGAGTCAGCAGGTTTATACAGTCTCTTGCCAGCTCAGACTTGACCACCACATTGAGTAGCTGTCTGAGCGCAGCACAACTGTCGCTGCATATGTAGAGATGTTTGCTGCTATATCCCCTACTGAGGATACTACAAGCGCAGGTCCGTATAGCAAACAGCTCTGCCTGTAGAACGGATACGGTGTGGCCCAGTATGAAGGATAACTCCGTCATGGCCCCTCACTCCAAACTCCGGCCCCAGTACCTGTCTCTGACTTCGCACCGCCTGTATACCAGACTGAGCCACCGAGCGACAGTAACCTATCCCGTCCCTCGGCCCATGACTGCCTGTTAGGGATGAGGACCTGGTAATTGTGGTGGAAGTGGTGTTCCTGCGGGCACCAGTCCCCCCCCCCCCGAGCCGGATTATCTCCTCGAGATCTCCCGCCCGTCGGAGAACCGCGGTGTGCTCATATGCGGCCCTAGTCCACCTACCACTGAAGAGCAGCCGAATTGCCGCATTTCTTGCCCCTGCCTCTTCTGCGATGTGCGGAGGCAGGATGTCGATCAGGACACCCAGAGCGCGGGTCGGGGTTGTGCCTAACGCACCAGTTATCCCCAGCCCTGCCAGTCTGTAAGCGCTATCCAAAGTCTTCCTAATACCAGCTTGCCGCAGTGCAGGCCACCATACTAGGGAGGCGTAGATTAACTGGGGAACCAGTATGGCCGTTTAAATCCACCTGACTATCTTTGGTTTCAGCCCCCACGTTTGACCAAACATCTTTCTGCAGGCCCAGAATGTGACAGTTGCCTTCCGGGCCTGCTTTGTGATGTGGCTCTTCCAGCTGATCTTAGAATCGAGCGTCACTCCCAGGTAGCGAACCTCAGAGGAGAACGATAGCTCAGCGCTATAGATCGAAGGGCGCTTTATATTAAAGCGCCTTTTTCGTGTGAATAGTACCATCTCAGTCTTATTCGGGTTAACCCGTAACGACTTTGATGTGCACCACTCTTTGACGAGATCGAGTGCTTTCTGCATCTTACTCGCCATGACTGCAGGATGATTGCCGCTGACTGCTATACACACGTCATCGGCAAATCCCACCACTTTGACTCTCAGTCCTTCAAGCCTGCGCAGAAGCCCATCGACAACGAGCAGCCACATCAATGGGGATACTCCCCCCTGCGGGCAACCCCGGCCGACTCGAGCCGTGACAGCAATCCCGCTGAGACTGGCTGTTATGGTCCGCGTCCGCAGCATGAAGTGCATCCAGTCGATGATTGCGCCATCGACGCGGCATTCCCTCACCGCCCCGCATATTGCGTCAAAAAAGGTGTTGCCAAATGCCCCCTCGACGTCTAAGAATACGCATAAGGTGGCCTCGTTTTTGTAGAGGGTCCGCTCTCTCTCGTGAACGAGACTGTGCAGAGCCGTCTAAACGGATTTGCCCGCTTGATACGCGTATTGTGAGTGGTGCACTGGTGTTAGTATCAGTGCCCCATCCCTTATGTACCTATCAATGAGTCTCTCCATTGTTTTCAATAAGAAAGACGTCAGACTGATAGGTCTAAAAGCCTTCGCTTGGTCATAACTGGCTTTGCCCGGTTTCGGGATAAAGACTATTATGACCTCCCTCCAGGCCCTAGGCACATATCTTAGTGCCATACAGGATCTGAAGGTGTAGTTCAGGTCCCTGACTAGGTCCTCCCCTCCCTGCTGAAGCAGGGCCGGAAAGATCCCGTAAGCATCCGGGCTTTTGTACCCGTCGAACGAGTCCAAGACCCACTGAATCCTGTCCGGGGTAACCACCCTGGCGGCAATTGCCCAGTCACCTGGTCTTGAGTAAGATCCCGCTTGATCAGTGTGGACCCAGGAAAGTCAACCTCCATCAGGTGCGCTAAGATGTCATCGTGTTTCTCAGCTATCCCCCCCATTTGGGAGTGTGAGTCCACCAAGCTTTGTTTGTGAGCCTGTGGTGAAGACCCTACGGAGCCGGGCCACAGTGGGCCGGGCCTCCATCTCCCCGCAGAATTTCTCCCAGGCCTTTCTTTTAGAACCTTTGACCAGCCTTTTGTAGGTCCCTTGTGTGGCCCTATAAATCGCCCAGTTAGTTTCTCCTTCCAGAAAGAATTCAAATTCGAAACAAATTATTTTTCGTGGGAATGAAATCTTACACAAGATTATTTTTAGAAATAGTTAAATTCAAAGTCAACTCATTTTTCATGGAGATGAAATTTTTAAACCAGATTATTTTGAGAAGCAAATTTAAAGCAAATTTTTTTTGCATAGAAATATCCCTTGAAAACGATTAAAATTCCAAATTCATTTTTCAAAAAATGGAAATGAGATATTTAAAATTTGCGAAATTATTTTTCAGAAATATTTTCCAGAAATACTTTAAGTTCATGACTTATTTTCAGAGATAGAATTTAAAATGAAATTATTTTTCGGATCTAACAGGAATTTGGAGCAAAATTTTTCTTTTCAAATCAGAGGAACAGAGAGAAAATTTAATTTATTCATAGCTCGCTAGATTCGTCGTGTGGAAAATGAACGCGAGATTGGGTGGATTCATTCCTGATGATCAAATAGGTCATGATGAAAATCACAATAGCGACTACGACAATGATTGCGATCCCTAACCACGCTGTTAATTCTTCCGTTTTAATCATCTTGAGATTAACGTTAAATAATTAAAGGTGAAAACATTTTCAGAATGAACCGTCACCTTTTGCGCAAGAACCTTTTGTCAGCAGAGTGATTAGGCCTATCAACAGGCTACACTAAATGAAAAGAGAACCAAAACGGAAATCGCAATTTTTAATTGGAATATCTCCGATTCGCACATTGAAGCTCTTGAACTTTCAAAGTATCGAAAGCTTTGCACGATTAGAGACACCCAGTATATCACTGGGAAGAGTCATCATGAGCCGGACATAACGGGGTCCAAAATAAATTTAATATCAACGGCAGAGAATAGATGAATTGAAAAATTGAATTTTTAAAAATGAAAAATTGATACAAAAATTTCGCGAAAACTCGGAGAGGGAAATTGGACAACCCACCGTGAGGCGTGCTCGCGGGAGGTCGAGAGCATGTTCCCCTGGGTTTCAAGATCCTCATGCGAAAGACATATTTTGATTTTTTTCTTCCTTACATTGTGTTGTTCTCTTTGAAGGGGTGAGAAATGGCAGACGAACTGCAAGGCGTTGGTGGATGTCCACGTATGAAGATAGTCCCGAAAATTGGTGATCCACTTGTCAAGTTCGATGGGCCCAAGAGACGATGATACGAACAATAGATGTGTCCCGAGAACGATGATTCGAGCAATAGATCGACGCACAAAAGAATAGGGCGATGTGGGAGAATTCAACACGGTGTTTGCGAATTATGGTTGATAATTTTGGCTGTATTTTTCACAAAACACCACACGGAAATTCACAAATCTTTTGCACAATTTTCTTAATGTTAATCGTAGAACAACAAAACCCGCACAATATTTATAATAATGTCAATGGATAATCAAAGCCGTAGCTCAATATAGCGATGAACAATATTTACTAAAGTACGCGTAAACGTTTAATTAATTTTAAAAGAAACGATTAGAAATATTAAGCCGTAGCTGGCTTAATCGATTAGACATAATTATTGGAATTCACGTAATTGTTAAAAATGGAAAAAAAAGAAACCTATATTGAACGAAACTACATTCTTAAAGTTCTATGAAATTTTATGCGGATCGAAATAAAAGAATATAAAAGTTTTGCACGGAAATCACACTTCCAAGATATTCACCCAGACGACAACTCAAATTATAATGTTTGAGAAAAACGCGGATAATCATGACCCGCTTAGCTCCGGGAAGGGGTATTTTGTTCCTTGTCTCCAAGACGTTCACCCCTTGGTTCTCCCCTCCACCTCGCTGGTCAACCTAGTTTTTACAATAATGAAACTATAATCAAACTTAATTTTTATACCAAATTACTTTCATTCTTCCATACTTTTATAATGCGCATGTTTCAGGGCAATTTTTAATTTTCAATTTTTATGTAAGTTTTCGCGCGTACTGGGAGTCAAGGGGTATTTTTTCGCTCTCCTTCTCTCTTACTCCCGCCCTCGCTTGGGCTCTCGCCGCGCTCTAGGCCCCACCACGGAGGCTCTCACCATCCCTCTCTTCTCTTTTGCTCTCGCACGCGCGCTCGGACTCCCACTCATCGATACTTCCGATTGGCTTAATTTTTCGGCTATGACTCTCTCACTCTCTTTCCTATGACAAATTCATATTTCTTTCTCCGCCTTTGCCCTACTGCTCTGCATTTCCTCTTTTCTCTTCGACTCCTTCCATCGTTTCCTTGCAAGAGAGGGAGAGTCTTTTGATTAATAAATTTTACTTTTATTTAAATGGATAATTTTATATTTTGATGATTCTAATAATTTCTTTCAATAAACTGTTCTATGATTTCCGAAGAATTTGATGATTTTATAATCTCGAAATTGTAAATTTTTTTAATATTCATTGAACTGATTTTCTATGGAGAGTAAAAAAAATGCGCTGATAAAATTATTATAATAAATATTTTAACATCTCAATTTTTTGATCTTCATTAATTCTGTAAATTAATAAATCATTTTTAAAAAAAATGTTATTTGAATTTTATCATTCAAAATAAAGAGCTTATGATTTTAATTAAAACCTTTATTTGAATCTTACTACTTGAAATCATCATTTTGAAATAAAATCTGTATTATTAGAATTTCATGATTTTAAATAAAATTTTTATGTAAATTCTATCATTTGGAATAAATAAATTTTTGTATTCGCCTGGAACAAATCATTCATACCTGCATTCATAATTAATAATAATTCGCACGGATTCTTTGAGGCGAAATTTCTCTTGAGATTTTTAATTTGTCTTTTCATACAAAAAAGAAATGCTTTGAAATATTACTTGTGCCCATATATGTATCCTCTGTAGCAGCCCGTTATGCGAGAGAGAACGATGCGATTCAAGGGAGCAGCGGGCTTCGTGTCGTCCGCGGGGCGCGAGGAGATTTTCTCGGACCCTTGGACAAACACTCACGCTCGCCTCGGTAATTCTCTCCTGCGCGGACTTATTTTTCTTTGGGGGTTGATAAATTTAATTACACCCGGATGTTTAATATATTCGATATGTTCCTCTGCTTCAAACTCTTAACTATAAACGTTGAAAATAAATAGATAATGGGTCGCACTGAAGTGCGCCCCATCTCCAAGCGATTTCCTTTCTCTTTCCACGCAGGGTGACTAATTTTTAAAGAGCCACGTGTGTGCTTTTTTCACGACACAGTGGTGTTCCTTTCTTTCGTCATTTTTCTGTCCGCATGTTCCTTTCCCTTTTTTTTCCTCTTCTATCCCAATAAATCATCGCAAAACCCAACCATCTTGAAACTTTCAAGCAGTGAAATTCAATATTCTCGAGAGGAATTTTTCCTCTGCGCTTTTTGTATTTGTTTTTTTTTTCCTAAAAAAAATGAATCTATTTTCTGTTTCGACCAACCTGACCCAGGCCATAATTTCCATTCTTGAATTTAGAGTTGACTTTACTCTATGTCCTATTTTTTGGACTTTCGGGATTTCAAAATTATTTCGTTACCAAAAATGAAAGGGAAGAACCACTGATTGTACGTATTAGTATCATTACTCAACGTATCATTTATGACAGCGTCGGTGTGGACACACGCTAGTGTGCGTGAGTATCTCGAGTTTATTCTCGGCCTAGTAGTAGTATAATGCCCGTGCCGCTTGGCCCCGCAAAGGCCTATCGCTATTTTTCCCGGAGTCCATATCTCCGCGGATGTTTAATATATTTGGTATACTATTTTTCCTTTCGGCATTATAATTACTTCGCTCGAAATTCTCCTCGATGGTATGCGTTAATGCGTGAGGCGTCAACGCTGTCGCTATGGCCTGTAGTTCGAGAATTGGTGGGAATATGACCACCGTAAGGATAGATCCTCGCCTCGACCGTGTTGCCCTCTCATGCGCATTTTTCCTCGAGAATTACCCGATATAGGTAAACCCGTGGACGATAAGAAATCCTGAAAGTCGCGGGACGTAACATCTCCCCCCTTAAACGAGCGTCGCTTCGAAGAACGGCGCTCGACCTCGGATGAGGCACATCTTAGCGATTTCCCTGGGTCAGGTCATGGTCGAATTGATCCTTAATCTGCAAAAATAAAGTAAACGAACAGAAACACGAACTCGAAGAATACAAAGTAAGTACATCGATTTAAAAAAAAAACAAAAAAAATTAAAAATGTTTGAAAGAATCCTTCAGGATCCCGTACGTGCCTTTTTTTTAAACGGCTTCGTCATCTGTGCTGTTGAAAATGGTAATCTTTTAGCTTGTTTTTTTTTTGTAAAGTGTCCCGATGAATCTTATTCTATGACGTCATTAAATGAAGATGGTGATGAACAAGCTTTGGATTGAGGTCCTCTTCTTGAAGCTTCCTTTTGCATTTTGACTGGTTGGCTGAAGATGAGCTGAATTTTCTTAGATGATGTTTCTTGGAGGTTTCATCATTGTAACTTGATTGACTGACTACAGATGGACTGGATTCGCGAATGATGTCATCTGGATTTGATTGGTTGATTGAAGATGAACCGAATTTTCTCAAACGATGTCATCTTCTTGTAGTTTTTTCGTCGGTTCTCCTTTTCCTCTTCCTTATGATTCTACTTTACTCAATTAATTTTACTTTAAGCAACATTAAAATTAAGTAACCAACACCAAACTATTATTAATGATTGAGTGCAATAAAAGTGTTTACTAAAAATTTCGACCTTTTACCAGAGGATTAATTAAGGCAAGCAAATAAATCAAGCAAAAGAAAAACAATATCTCATCTCTAGTAAATATGTAGATGTCGACAGTAATATAATAAGAAAAAATGGAAGGAAGTGTAGTTAATGTGAATAATAAGATTTTTATTACAAAAGCAAAACGTTAATCAACTACGAGGAGTATGATCCTTAAGACGTTAATCATTTATGAATTTACAACGAACACTTCAAGGCGAGAAAATAAAATTTTTGGGAAAAGTATGGTAAGAGTAGGGATACGGATTAAACTAGGTAATGGATGAAGTAGTGATATTAGATGCTGATGTTCCACATTCGCATTCGACAATCGCCTCTTCTAGCAAGGGTACTAGCATTCCCCAGACCAACAGGCTTATCACCTTGATTACCATGAATTTATTCCTTCGAATTTATCTAGATAACATAAAATAGACTAATTAGGGATTACCCCCCTCCCACTTGTTCCCATTGATATTACTTTAATTTTAATAATTAATGTTTAACGCGAATAAAATTTACTTCCATTTTTTTTAAAGCTGAATCGTTTTTTTCGAATTTTCAAAATCTCTTATCGTTATTAACATTTAACGTACTTTTTCAATTAAATTCCAGTTTGAATAATTGAATCGAATTGTCTTACTTTCAAAATATTCTAGTATTTTAATACTTAATGTATTTATAAAAATAAAAAGGAAAATTTTAATTCCATATTTCCGTTTTCCTTTTTCTTTTGAATTAATCTATATTTTTAATTCTAAAATTCTTTTTTTTATTTTTCTTTGATTTCTGTTTGTGTTAATATTTCCTTAAAAGCGTTAAATAACATATGACATAAAGCCTAAAATTGGAACAAGCAAGGATAAATAATATTTGACAGGTTACATTCGCTCCGGCCATATGTCGAACCTCGTGCAAATGAGTATCAAGTTTTTACGAGATCATCATTGTAATCCGGTAATTCATCTTTTACACTTGAGGGATCTTCTAATGGCACTCGGGCCTTTTTACCAAAATCTAGAGCATATGGCGTATGTTTTGTTATTTCGCAACGACTAGCTATGACATATTTAATATGTCCAAGGGTCAATGACATTTCTTCCCCGGAATCGTTGCTAACCGGCAAAGCTACGTGGTACCTATTTCTCTTTTTCACCGCGCTAGCATGTCCCAGCTGCAGGTCACTAAAATACGGTCATTCTCCACGGTCGCTCCGTTCGCTTATCCCTGGGTCAAACGGTTCACCTAGGATGTTCAAAAAGTCGGCCAGTGTCTCTTTTTGCGCAAAGAAAAGATCTCTGAATTGAATAATATAGCGAGGCATTATTTCCTCTTTAATTATTCGTGGTCATCTATCATTTGCATTTTCATTTTTGTTATTTTCTTCGGGATGATTTTCTTCTGGATTTTTCCCTGTTATCGCAAAGAGATCAAAATTCATATTGTGACATTTCTTTATTTCTTCATAAATTTTCTTCCTACTTTTATATACAACAACTTCACGTTTTTTAAATGGAACAATCGCACTTTCGAAATTCGCTCTTTCTTTCGAATTTTCCCCAAGTTCCGGAATCAGATGTCGATTTATTTCCTCTCCCGGCTGAGCATTTTCGCTCTCGCCTTCGGATTGTGAATTCGATCCTTCATCCATTTCTCTATGGAGAATTATATCGCCTATCGGAATGGAACTGGAATTTTCTACAGGAATAGAGACGTGAATTTCGTTAACGATTTCTGCTTTCTCTTCAAAATTATTTCTCACAAAATTCTTCGCTATTGGGTTCAGGATTTGGATTTCAGGATTATCAAAATTCTCAAAATTCTCAAAGATTCCAGGATTTTCAGATTTTTCTTGATCTTGAAAACCGACAAAATGCTCACGATTTTCATGACTTCCAGGATTTTCAAAATTTTCATGATTTTCAGGATTTTGATGATTTCCAAAATTCTCACAATTTTCTACATTTTCAGCATTTTTAACAAAATTCTCACCATTTTTAACTTCATCACGATTTTTATAACTTCCATGATTTTTGAAATTTTCACGATTCACAGGATTTTCTAGATTCTCGGAATTTTCTTGATTTACAGGATTTTCTGGATTCTCGGAATTTTCTCGATTTAGAGGATTTTCTGGATTCTCGTAATTTTCTCGATTTACTGGATTTTCCAGATTCTCAGAATTTTCTCGATTTACAGGAAACAAATCGAAGCTGAAAGTGCAATGCATTACAGTGAAAACCATTTCGCGGTCTCTAAGCTTATGCCACCTATACGGCTGACTGTTCATCCCTCAATTTCGCCTGCACAATTAATGTCATCGAACCTGTGACTCGAGTTTGCTATTGATCTCGGTTATCAAAAACATCGGTTAATTGATACCTGAGCAAAAATTAATAAGATATTCCGACGTTGTCGAAAGATTCATTGAATCAGTGCCACCAGTCACTCCAGTGAAGAGATAGTTGCGATTGTCTGTGCCTCCGGTCACTCTACCGGCACCCATTACACGTTCCCGCAGAAGTAGACGACTCTACAGGATACTACCATACTAAGGTACCTGGCGTGCTGTCGTTGACCCACGTTTCAGATAATCTAGTATTCGTCAAACGGATTTATCAACACGACACCTGAGAACTTACCGCCAAGTAATTGTGAGTAAGTTGGCGTCGCAACTCATCACGACTACAAAGGACTTATCAAACGAACCGTCGTATAAGTTGGTGATTCTTCAAGGACATGTATAATTAAGAACGACATGCGCATTGTGCAAGCGTGCATAATACTCTCCATATTGTAAGTACTGAATATACACAGCCTGTTAAAATTGTCAAAGCATTTGTCAACATGTCAGACACTTCAACACCGCCCCTTATGGGATTGGACAGTTCGAACAAAAATGTCAAAGGGTATATTCGTATATTAGGAAGTTCTCAACAGCTCATCGATAAAAAGGAAAGAAAAATTAATAAACTCCAAAATTTAAGTCAAAACAAATCAAATTAAAAAAGATCGATAAATTGGAACAAGAAATTTTTGAATGCAAAGGCACAAGCATGAGATATATTGAAGAATTAAAGAAACTTGGTTACAAAAGTAACAGCGCCAACAATTCTGAATTGCAAAACAAAGCTGTCATTGGAGTAATCATGGAAAGCGACGATGGAAACATTGAAGCCGAAAATGATGATTCTGACTGAAAGGGTTCTTGGACAGATATACAGAGTGAGGCAATCGTTGGAGTCGAGCAATCGGTGGATTAGGAATTAGCACATCCGGTCTATTCCCGAACCCGCTCCAAAGAGCAGATCACCCAAATCCTAATGCCTCACCGCGTTCGCATTCTTCTCCAACCCGAACTCCGGAGACGATTCCACAACTGCCAGCATACGGTGTTGGTTCACCTGCACCTACATACGAAGAATCCTTAAGATCTGGAAGAGAAAAACTCAAAAGGAAAAAGGAACAGCTTTGCTCTCTGCAACAAAAAGAACTGAAAAAATCCCAACGTAAACTCAAACAAAACCAAAACTCTAAATATCGATTGGAATACAGCGATCAGGCGGGCCTAGGCCCTTCGTTTTCAGATGTGCAGCACTCCAACATCCAAAGTCAATTGAGAAAAGTGCATGAAGAAATAACCGAAGTTGATAGGAAAATAGAACCATCAAATCATCCATTCCCCCAAAGATCACCTCCTTCTGTTACTCCAGTGCCCGACCATCGAGATTGTGTCTGGGACGATAATACTCAGCAGTATGTGCCTAAGCAACACATCAATTTATGGGAAAAGAAAATGCTCACGTTCACCATTAAAGATCAACAAGCGGAAAGAGAGAAGAAAAAATTAAGAGCAGAGCAAACACTAAAATCAGCAGAAGAGATTTTGATAAAAGCTTATCAGACAGCAGTCGAAGAAAATTCAATCATGCATGATAAAATCCATAACATGAAAAAAGAACAAGCACGGCTTAAATATGAAAATGATCGGAGATTCCAGGTAGAAAGAGAAGAAGCGGAAAGATTGAAAAGAGCGCTTAAAAGGTCTAGAACACAAGGAAACCATCGTGTATCCAGAAATCTACCATTACAACCCGATCCTTTCTATCCACCACCAATAGATAGAAGTAACGAAGGTAAAATCAGCGCCTCGGAATGTTTGCGATTTATCGATACTTTGAATGGAAAGGGGGATGTCATCCTATGGGAAAAGACGTTGCTAACCACCAGCCGTTCGTGTCGACCGGATCAAATCGAGATGCTCATTATGGGTATTTTAAATACACGCATTTCGACCAGTTTGAGAGGTAATATCAATACTCACGACATCCAAACAATTCAAGATTTAATCGAGAAGATACGCGAAGTTACTATCGTGACGTATACATACGCGCAATAGATTATCAGACTCAGTAAGATCAAACAAACGGGTTCACTAATGGATTACATTGTCAAATTCAACACAAAATTAGAAGCAGTAAAACACGCGACGAAAATGGACAATAGGAAAAGCGGTAGGGACACACACGACACCGGTGACGTAGAAGCTCTTAGTTATCAATATTTCACACTAGGATTATCGGAAAGGTTAAGTCTCGCTCTATCTGCGCGTGATCCGGTATCTCTAGCACATGCACAAGAAATGACTCGTAAAATCGATATTACGACTGAACAATACCGCAAGCATCGGAAAGATGAGCGCAAAGTAAGAACTGATAGGCACGATGATAGAACATCGAACCCTAGACAAAGGGATTCTGGAAGAGTGAGAGAGAGATAACATATACGCACGACAAGAACAACGAAGCAAGAAACCTAGAGTTTTTCGCTCCGCTCCGGACGAAAATAAAATCCGCACCGCCGACAATGCACATGACGGTAAGAAAACGGATGCTTGTTACAAGTGTAGCAAGAGTGGTCATATGTCTCCTCAGTGCCCTACTGTACATTTTCGGAAGGACCAGTATCCCAGTCGTCCACCTCAAGATCCCAAAATTCATCACATATCCAATCCGATTCGCGAGAACGAGAGCGACGAAAATCTTTAGTCTAACGTCGTAGAATCAGACAGCGAACGGACAGTACCAGACCACGAGACAGACGTCAGCGACAAAAGCGAATCAGAGGAATAGTATCAAATATCATTGGAGAATTGCAGACCGTGGAATTGAACGTAAAAGAAGGAGAATTCCCCATAGAATTTTTGGTCGATTCATGTTACGGATTCGTCAAGTCTCGAGAGTTCACATGAGAGGCCAGCACCTCGTGGCCAGTTGCTCGCTTGAACTCCGAGATCATCGATAAATTCCCCCCACTCTTTCATTCACCGTTTCTTCGACTTCCGGCTTCTTCCTCGTGACTTCGCGTCAGCCGCATGGCAAATTAACACGTTCACGTGCTACTCTGTATTCGGTTAATTTGTTTCGGGCCTCTTCACCTTCATTCTCGGCTTCAGATTAAAGTTTTAGCGCCATTTACGCCCGCGTTAATTACCGCGATCGTGGGACATTTTTCGAACACTTCGAACGGGTAAAATCTATTTATTTCGCAAGAAAGATATTTGTGGGTTACTTCGTACACGCGTCAACGAGCGCGCCATTGTTCGCGCGAGTGAACCCTCTAAGGCTATTATTTCGACCACGGCTTATATCAGTTTAACGAATAGTGATAATAAACATTAAGTTTTGTTACGTTGTTAAATTGGCGACTTTCGTTTCACGTTCTTTCCGGCCTCTTCATTTTCACGAACCTCCTCATAATTTCCCTCACGGTCACCTCACCCCAGAATAACGGTCTCTTCCAAATATTTAATGGTCCTTCGAGCCGGATAGGGGTGGCCAGTGAGTGATTTTTGAGTGGTTGCTGAAAAATAAACGGGTTTTTCGGAAGTGCTTCGGTTCGCGAGAGAGAAAAGTGCGCGAGAGAACCGGCGTTCCGTTGCTCGACAACGTGCTCGCCACGCTTCGTTATCTCAGTCTCTCTCGCTCGCGTTCAGTGTGCCATAAGTCTCTCTCTTTCACTTTCGCGCGAGAGGAGAGCCCGGACGCTTCGAGAAATTTCTTCTTCGAGCGCGCGGGGATACCATCGCGCTCTCGCGCGCGCCAAGAAAGTTATCGCTTCGTCCGTTTTGTGCGGATTTTCGTTTGTTACGTACGACGTAACGCGGGGTTATATTTTCCCCGCTCGACTTACCGTCATTGCATTTTCGGGCCGCCTTGCCGCGTCCCATACGGGCCCGTTCCCGTCGCGAGATGGGTGATCGTTCGAAATAATGATTGATTTATAAAATAAAATATAGGAATCGATTTAAAAGATCTCTAATTTTATTTGTCGTAGCGCAACTTATCGGTAAAAGAATTGTGTCATAAAATATTGCTTAATCCTAAAAGCTAACCTAATATCGCACACACACACGTTTTCAGTTCGCTCACCCTTGATAAGACGTTGGTTAAATCCCTTCCTTTCTTTCGATTCACAATTTTTGTAGTCACAAACGGTAAAAACAATAGTTTGTTTCACATGGGACTCGTGACACACTAACCCACTATGCGGTACTCATCCCGCCTACACGAGGATGAGGTTTATTTCGCGGCGCAGGGAGGAAACAGAGTATCCCGGATTCACAACTCTTTAGTTATTATTCGGTCAAAAACAGTTCGAATATTTATATAAAAATTACGGGCGCTCGCGACACACTAACCCACTATGTGGTACTCGTCCCGCCTACACGAGGACGCGATCTACGACACGGCGCAGGGAGGACACGGAACGACCCGGAGTCTCAGCTCTTAGGTGTTAACCCTTTTAATTTTTGTCTAAGACTGATGTCTCCGTCGCCTCGAGAGTAGGATTTTTCCCCTCTCGAGCGACCGAGGAATCAGCTCCTGGTTTTTTTCCAGAACTCAAATTTCCATTCCACGTGCAAAACTCCTGACATGGTCATTTTGCACCCGCGTGAATCCAGGGACTCTGTCGTTCTCACGATCGCGAAGTGCTGCATCGCCGAATAACTCGGACGAGGCGACAGCTCGCGAGCTGCAAATTTCATATTATGGCTATCGTAACGGATATTCCGTTCTTGAAATCAAGAGTGAGCGCATCATGAGAGCGTAACGCGATATTAGTTAAAGAAATGTATTAAATGAAATGAAATAAGATGAAATATTAAAAGATTAAAAATGCTTCAAAATATTATGAAAAATGTCGCTAATACATGAAATGTCGGGATGTAACATGTTCTTCGCCGGACATTTTTCGTCGTGAGTGCGCGCTGCACGGACATTCTCGGGTTCTTCGTTGTGTGCGCGTATCACCCGATTCCCTTCGCGCGCTTCTCGGCTTCTTCGCGCTTTGGATTTTTCTTTTTCATGAAATATACCACGTGTTTATCCGCGTATCGGGTTTCTTCGTCACTTCGATTTACGCGTAATTCAACCCTTTAGTGAACTTTCCGGACCCTTCGAGTGTGCGCGCATCACAAACATTCTCGTTTCCCGAGCGTGTATGCGTGTCACGTGACTCTTCGCGTGGTTGTGATTCTCTTCGCGTGCTTGTGCCTCGTCGCCATCCGCGCCCTCTCTCACAAGCGTTAGCAGGAGACAGACAGTGACTTCGCGCGCTCGTGAATTCTTCACGGGCTTGGATTTTCGTCGCTTCGGTTGCGCGTTACACGAACATTCACGTTCGACGTGTGTGTGCGCGTATTTCGTGGTTTTTTCCGGTCTCTTCGAGTGCACGTCACACGAACATTCATGTTTGACGTGTGTGTACGCGTATTTCGTGTTTTTTCCGGTCTCTTCGAGTGTGCGTTACACGAACATTCACGTTTGACGTGTGTGTACGCATATTTCGTATTTTTTCCGGTCTCTTTAAGTGCGCGTTACACGAACATCCACGTTTGACGTGTGTGTACGCGTATTTCGTGTCTTTTTTCGGTCTCTTCGAGTGCACGTTACACGAACATTCACGTTCGACGTGTGCGTGCGCGTACTTCGAATGCCTTTGGGTTTTCTTCGACTTTTTGGGTTACGTGTCACACGAACATTCTCGTGCATCGAGTGTGTGTGCGTACTTCAAGGGTTTTGTTTCCTTTTCGGAATCTTCGTTGTGCGTGTTACATGAAAATTCTTGCGAGTCGAGTGTGTGCGCGCATTTCGTGAATTTTCGATCACTTCGGATTTCTTCGGCACCCTTCGACAATGGCGAGTAACGTTGCCAAGATGGAGCGTCGCATCGCCAGGCTCATAAGCACGATCTCGTGCATCGAGACCCTTGCGGAAAAAACGGCTACCGCAACTCCGCAAAACACCAACAAGGCACTAGCTACAACGCGCCTCTCCTTGCTGGAGACCAATTGGGAACGCTTCCAGCGTGAGCACACCGCACTTCTCGAGATGAACTGTGAGAATCTGGCGGACGCGCCCTATTTCAAGGAGTGTTTCGAGGTCAAGTGCCAAGAGGCGGATGAACGCGCAAAGGTGGCTCTGCTCACGATCAAAGAGCACTACGAGCAGGCTGAGTCCACCGAACCTGGTAGACTTGTCGGGGATTCAGGGCGCTTCGCACGTACGCAGCGCACTTCCTCAGATCAAGATCCCGGTCTTTGATGAGGAATTTCATTCGTGGAGGCCTTTCCATGATCTTTTCGTCTCCCTTGTCGGTCAAAACCCGGATATCACTTCGGTCGAGAAGATGCATTACCTTCGACTTGTATTGAAGGGCGATGCGGCGCAGCTTATCGCCAATTTGCCACTCTCCGCGGAATCCTCCCTGGCTGCATGGGACCTCCTGGTTGCAAGGTATGAAAATAAACCTCTCCAGATCACTTTGCAATTGGATCGCTTCTTTAATATACCGACAGTCACCCCAAAGTCGTACAAATCGCTCAACACGCTCATCAATACGACGCGTTGAGGTCGCTGGAAATGCCAGTAGACGAATGAGGGACGATATTGGTCCACTTCATCGTCTCATGACTGCGACTTGACCACAATTTGCGAGAGCAGTGGGAATTGAGATTGGGCTCTTCAATGGATCCGGCAACACTTCCACAGCTTCGTGACTTTCTGATAACTCGGGCTCGAGCTCTCGAGAACATCGACATGGGGAAGGCTTCGCCGAGTGGAAACAAGGCTTCCACTTCCAACAATTTCGGCTCTTCACAAAAGCGGTCCAGTTCCTCAGCCAAGGCAATGCCGGTTCAAGCTTCTCCTTCGCCGTACGTCAAGGCCGAAGCTGGCAAATGGAGGGTTGATACCGCGGCAGCGGTTGCTTCAACGGAAACTCTTCGTCCCGCTGGAAGCGCAACACAGTGTTGCCATTTTTGTCTCGGGCCACACTTCATTTCGAAGCGTGACCTCTTCAAACGGAAGTCGCCGCAGGAGCGACGCCTCGTGGCTGAGCAACGGCGGCTTTGTTTCAATTGCCTCGGTCCGCACTCGGCCGTAAATTGCCGCGTAACCGGACGGTGTTCAGAGTGCAACGGGAAATACCATTCTCTGATCCATCTTCCCTCTTCACACAAATCGGTCGCTTCAACTTCAAGACAGGCCACTTCAAAGAACGCTTCGCAAAATCGACCTCGGACGTCGACACCTGTGACTACCTCGTCGCCAACTGAGCCTCAGGCTTGACTTTTCAAAGGTCAACAATGCGACGTATTATCTGGCGCATCGGACTCTTCGGTGCAACTTCTTGCTTCGGCAACTTCGGAAGTCTTCGAGCCTTCTGCCACTTCATGGAGCACTTCGGCAAACGTGGCTATTCGGCCGTCAGTCTTGCTGGCAACGAGCCAGGCAATTTTGACCTCTTCCGGCAGTTCGCATCGAGTTGATTGATCCCGGTGCTGAACTTTCATTCATTTCTGAACGAACGGTTCAACTTCTTCGACTGAAATGACAGGCCGCTTCAATCCACATTTTGGGAATTGGAAGTCAGCCAGCCGGCCGCACGCGGGGAGCGACCACCGTCCTCCTCTCGTCAATCCACGATTCAACGGCGATCTTCACGGTGACGGAGTTCATCCTACACGCCTTGACGTCTACACTTCCGTCGTTTACCACTTCAACCGAATGGGATCACCTTCAAGGACTCCTTCTGGCCGACCCTGACTTCCGGAAACCCGGACCAATCGACATCATCATCGGAGCCGATTTGTACGGTCTTTTGGTCGAAACCGAGGTCATCAAGGGTCGAGCTGTCGAGCCTGTAGCTCAACGAACGCTACTGGGATGGATCGTACTTGGTCCAGTCAATGATTCCACTCCAAATTCGGTTCGTATCCAGCACACTTCAATCGATGATGAGATTTCTTCTTTTTTTTCGAAGTTTTGGGAACAGGAGGAAGTTCCTTCGGATTTGGCCCCTACAACCGAACCAGACGCTGTCTGCTTCAACTTCTCCGGCGACTTGCTTCTTCAAGAGTACGAGACCATGTCGCACATGATTCGTGCAGTCAATACGGATCCTTCAACACCAAGGTTCGTCCTTCCTCATCACGGCGTCTTTCGCGCTCAAAGCGCTACGACGAAACTTCGTGTCGTCTTCAACCGGTCCTTCAAAACGACCAGTGGTGTGTTGATCAATGAAATTCTTCACACCGGGGCCAAACTTCAACGAGACACCTTCGACGTGCTTCTCTGGGTTAGACGACATCGGTACATCTTCGCGACGGACGTAACAAAGATGTTCCGTCAGAGTTCCGTCCATCCGGAAGACTGGGATCTTCAGCAAATTTTATGGGTCGATTCAAATAATTAAGTCGTCCCATATTATTTGACAACGGTTACGTATGGGCTGAGCTGTGCTCCCTTCCTCGCTATCAGAGTCATGCTACAACTTGTCGAGGACGAGGGGCATGATTTTCCGTTGGCTACTTCACCATTGACGAATGGAAGGTACGTCGATGACATCTTCAGGGGCACTGATACTCTCCAAGAACTTCAGGAAATCGCCAGGCAACTTCAGAGTATCTGTCAGCGCGGTTGATTCCCACTTCAAAAGTGGACAGCGAATATCAAAGAAGCTCTTCACCATGTCTCTTCAGAATCTCGACCGGACGCGGTCGCGATCAAATCGGAAGATCCCAACGTGAAACTTCTCGGACTTGCATAGAATTTGAACGAGGATAACGTCAATTTCACGCTTCAGCTCAACTTCAATACGGAGATTTCAAAAAGGACGGTTCTGTCGGAGATCGCTTCACTTTTCGATCCGTTGGGCTTCATTTCGCCAATTATAATCACAGTAAAAGTCTTCTTGCAGGAACTGTGGTTGGCAAAACTTCATTGGGATGACAAATTGCCGATTCAACTTTACGATAAATGGCTGAACTTCAGAGAGAATCTGAGCGATCTCTCGCCCATCTCTCTTCCACGGTGGCTTCATCTTTCGCCTTCATCTTCTGTGGAACTTCATGGATTTTCGGACGCCTCGCAACTAGCAATGTCAGCTGCGGTCTACCTTCGATCGACGTCAGCCGAGGGGTCAACCACCGTCACCCTCGTCTGCTCGAAGACGAAGGTAGCGACTGTCAATTCCACGCCTCGAGCTAACGGCAGCTCTTCTTCTCTCAAGGTTAATTTCGCATGTTCAGACGACTCTGGACGTATCAGAGGTTCCAGTGTCTCGCTGGACGGACTCGTCAATAACCTTGGCGTGGATCACTTCGCACCCGGCACGATGGAAGGACTTCGTGCGAAATCGAGTCGCTTCCATCCAAGAGCTTACTTCGAAGGCAACATGGCGGTTTATTTCTGGCAAAGAGAACCCAGCGGACTGCGCGTCTCGCGGGTTAACGCCTCGACAACTTTCTAAACATTGTCTATGGTGGGACGGGCCAAAATAGCTTGTACGTCCGCATGCTTTGTGGCCTACTTCTTCAGCCGAAACTTCATCGGATTGCGACCTCGAGCAAAAACTGGGGCTCGCCTTTGCGACTACTTCAGAGCAAATTCAAACCTGGGATCTTTTTGAGAGAAATTCGTCTCTCACAAGACTGCTTCGAATCACGGCTGTGTCAGCGAGCCGTTATACGCTTCAAACGCCTCCCTCTTACTTCAACCGGTTCTCAACTGACTCCCGGAGATTTAGTGGAGGCGAAATTCTTCTGGAAACGTCTCGTTCAACGAACGTACTTCTCGGCTGAGGTAAGAATAATTTGTAACGGGGTAGCGCTTCAAACTAGCAACCCCCTCTCAGCCCTTATGCCCTTCATTGATCAACTTGGGACGCTTCATGTCGGCGGATGGCTGAGAAATTCGCTCCTGTCATCCGAAGCAAAACATCCACCGATCTTGCCTCGGAAATTATACTTCACGACATTAGTCATTTCAGATGCGCACTTCCGGACACTTCACGGTGGCACACAGTCCACCTTGAGCTTTCTTCACCAATCGTACTGGATTTTGGGCGGTCGAGCGCCGGTTCGAGCGCACATTCTTCGGTGCATGACGTGTGCGCGACTTCGTAGACTTCAGGCGCAACAGCTGATGGGACAACTTCCACCTGCCCGCGTCACGCCTTCACGAGCCTTCTTTCATTTTGGTCTTGATTACGTGGGGCTCTTCATGATCAAGACGTGGCGCGGACGAGGCATGAAAACATATAAGGCTTACCTCGCCGTTTTCGTGTGCTTCGCGACTTCTGCCGTTCACTTCGAGCTCATCACCGACTACACGTCAGAGGCCTTCATCGCCGCGTATCGGTGATTTTCGGGATGACGAGGCATGTGTCACAAACTGTACAGTGACTGTGGCACGAACTTCATCGGCGCAGATGCGACACTTCGAGCCCTCTTCAAGGCTGGCTCAGCAGAAATGAACTCTACAATCATTTCTCTAACCAACCCGGGAACTTTGTGGTCATTCAACCCACCGGCAGCCACCCACCGCACATGGGTGGAAAATGGGAGGCCACGGTCAAGTCGGCCAAATTTCATCTTCGGCGGATCATCGGAGATATTTCGCTCATGTATGAAGAATTTACGACCCTTCTTACGCAAGTCGAGGCAATCTTGAATTCAAGGCCTCTTTGTCCGTTGTCGGACGATCCGGAGGACACTCCCCCGCTTACACCAGGTCACTTCCTCATTGGAGCGGCATTAACCACATTGCCTGAGCCATCGCTGACCTCACTTCCGGAGAACCGTCTTTCAAGATGGCAATTTCTTCAAGCCAAACTTCAACACTTCGGGCAGCGTTGCTCATCGGAATATCTTCAACGAAGCCTATCCATCTCAAACTGGAGGCACCCTTCGAACGAGATAAAAGTCGGCTCGCTCGTGCTAATCACAGACGAGCGACTTCCACCTTCGAAATGGCCGTTGGCTCGAGTGGTCGAACTTCATCCTGGTTCAGACGGGCTCACTCGAGTCGTAACACTTCACACGGCAACATCAACCTTCAAGAGACCTACTTCAAAGCTGGCGATACTTCCTGTGGATTCTTCGACGACATCAGTCGCCGAAGGCGAGGAGAATGTTACGGATTCGTGAAGTCTCGAGAGTTCACACGAGAGGCCAGAACCGCGTGGCCAGTTGCTCGCTTGAACTCCAAGATCATCGATAAATTCCCCCCACTCTTTTATTCACCGTTTCATCGACTTCCGGCTTCTTCTTCGTCACTTCGCGTCAGCCGCATGGCAAATTAACACGTTCACGTGCTATTCAGTATTCGGTTAATTTGTTTCGGGCCTCTTCACCTTCATTCTCGGCTTCAGATTAAAGTATTTAGCGCGATTTACGCCCGCGTTAATTACCGCGATCGTGGGACATTTTTCGGACACTTCGAACGGGTAAAATCTATTCATTTCGCAAGAAAGACATTTTCGGGTTACTTCGTACACGCGTCAACGAGCACGCCATTGTTCGCGTGAGTGAACCCTCTACGGCTATTATTTCGACCACGGCTTATATCAGTTTAACGAATTGTGATAATAAATATTAAGTTTTGTTACGTTGATAAATTGGTGACTTTCTTTTCGCGTTCTTTCCGGCCTCTTCATTTTCACGAACCTCCTCATAATTTCCCTCACGGTCACTTCACCCAAGAATAACGGTCTCTTCCAAACAATTCAGGAAGCCAAATTAATTTAATAATTAGTCGAACAGTGCCCCGCAATGCTAAAAGAGTTAACGTCGTAGCAAAGTTCAAAATGGGAAACAAAATCTATGTATCCGAACAAAAGGTCGAACTTACACATATGGGAATCCGTACTGTATTCTACATTATGAGAAACGACAGTTTTTACCTCCCATACGAAGGATCGATTGGATTGAGGTTTCTTAATCCGAGACAATTCAATCTGTCTCAGTGGGAACTAACTCTTAAAGGAAAGAAGTATCCTATCAACCGTAACGGAATAAAAATGCCACCACGTTCAAACTCCATTGTCGAATTCGATATAGATATGAAGAGCGGCAACTGCTTAATTGACTTGGGGGATTACTCAGCTGCATGCCATGTACAAGATTACAAGGTAAAAGTGCCATTGGAAAATCAAACCGATTCAGACAAAACATTGCGTCTAGACTTAATCAAAGTAAACTCAATTCATAATAGACGAATCGTATCAGACTCAGCCAGACAGGCAAAGCTAATGCAGAATTTGCGATTGGACTATATAAAATCAGATCAACGAACAGAACTTTAGGAAGTGTTGCGAAAATTCGATACATTATTTCGAATGGACGGGGATCCACTGCCAAAGGCACCTAGGGTTAAACATAAAATCACACTGTCTAAAGAGTCAATAGTAAACGTCAAAAGTTACGCACCACCCGAGTGTCACCAAGCAGAGGACAATAAACAAGTAGAACAAATGATGAAAGAAGGAATAATATCAGAGTCAGCTTCACTATCCAATTCACCTATTTGGGTAGTACCTAGGAAAATAGATGCCTCTGGAGAAAAGAAATATCGCGTAGTGATCGATTTCCGAAAGGTTAACGAGCCGACTCCACATGATGCATACCCTGTACCGAAAATAGAAGAAATACTTGATAAACTAGGAAAAGTCAAATTCTTTGCAGCCCTGGATTTATCCAGTGGATTTCATCAGATTGCATTGGATGATGATTCTCGAAAGTACACAGCGTTTTCTACTAAGGAGGGACATTTCGAATTTCAACGAATGCCCTTTAGATTAAAAAATGCACCCGCGACATTCCAGAGAATGATGGACCAAGCATTGATCGGCTTAAATCAAAGTATTTGTTTCGTGTACATGGATGATATAATCATCTGGGGTGAAACATTCGAGAAGTTTCTGAATAACATCAAAGTAGTATTCCAGAGATTAAGAAATTGCGGATTAACGTTGCAACCTGATAAATGTGAGTTTATGCAGGAGGAATTCGTTTACCTCGGACATACTATATCGAAAAGAGGCCTTCAGCCTAATGACGAAAAAATAAAAGCCGTCAAGGAGTTTCGACCTTTGCGAACCCCAAAGGAAATAAAATCATTTCTCGGGTTAGCAGGTTATTACAGACGATTCATCAAGAATTTCTCGACTTTAGCCAAACCTCTCACTGAGTTTACAAAGAAAGATAAAGAAGGGATATTTGACGCTAAATGCGAAAAAGCTTTTCGCAGCACAAAAGAAAAACTCGCATCCTCTCCCGTCCTAAAGTTCCCCGATTTTGAGAAGAAGTTCACCTTGCCACCGACGCATCTAACACGGGCTTAGGAGCCATCCTGTCACAAGAAGGTCCTCTTATATGTTATATGCCGCGAACTTCAAAATCAGCGGAAGAAAATTACACGACGACCGAAAAGGAACTTTTAGCCATCGTCTGGGCAGTAAAAAAATTAAGACATTACCTTCTTGGAAGACGATTCGAAGTTCAAACAGATCACAAAGCACTGGTACGGTCATGTGGTGTTACAGATCCAGCCTCTCGCCTTCTGCGATGGAGATTGAAATTAGAAGAATATGATATGGAAATTGTTTACAAAAAAGAATGTGAAAATAAAGCTGCAGATGAGTTTATGAAAATAAGATCAAAATTTCAAAGGAGCAAGCTAAGAAACCACCATTCACGATTGGGGGTATTGAAGAGACGTTAAATGATTTAGATCAGAAAAGGTCAAAACATAAACTCGATAAGATCAAAGAAGGACTAGCGGTAAATAACCTTTTAGTCGTTCCTAATAAGGGAATCGAAAAATGGAAAACAATAGTTTCAAAACATGGAAAGGGTAAACCGTTCTAAAAAAAAGCATTCGGTTAAACGAAACAACTTGGAAAGAAACGCTGAGAGATCTGGTTGAATACGAAGTCGCAAAGAAAACAGATAAATTATGTTTAACGATTGATAATGATGACTTCAATGAACATAGAAGAAGAGAAATTAAAGAAGAACTTCAGATCATAACGGAGGATTATCCTTACATCAAAGTACTCCTTTGTATTTCAAATAATGAGCTTCCTTCTGGAGAAAACAAACTTCTTATCATCCTATCATGCCACACGCCACATATCATGACAAAGCGCCAGGTCATATGGGAATAAATAAGACACTTGAAAAATGCTGCACGATAGCGAGATGGCCTAATATGTACCATGATGTGGAGAAATTTGTGACAAATTGTGATGAATGCCAAAGATATAAAAAAAGTCAGCATCCCACAGCTTGCTGAAGCTAAGGTTATGGATACAGCCGAAAGACTAAACCAAAAGGTTGCTATGGATATCATAGGGCCATTGGGGGAAACCAGAAATCAAAATCTGTATATCCTGTCTATTCAAGATACACTAACTAAATTCACTCAATTGATACCATTGAAAATAAAAAAGTCATCAGAAATCACAGCTAAATGTATAAACGGATATATGCTCAAGTACGGAATACCGGAAATCATATTGACAGACCATGGTCAGGAATTTAACTCTAAGTTAATGAAAGACTTTGAAGATTCTTTTGGAATTCAAGGAATAACAACAACTAGCTATCACCCACAAGCTAATGGTGCTATAGAAAGAATGCATAGCGTGTTAGGAGATCTCATCCGAACCACGGTTAAAACTAATCCGACACTTTGGGATACGAAACTCGATCATATCGCGTTCGCGTATAACACTTATAACAATTATAGGAGACTCACTGCATAACGTAGTATTCGGTCAAAGCGCTAATTGTCCAAATAATATCCCTCGTAAGAAATGCGAGAATGTAAGCAAAAGATTCAGTGCATGGATTAACCGACGCCACGAGGACATCGACAAACCTAGAAAGAGACTTGAAGAAGCAAGGGCAAAGAATAAGGTTGTATCGGATAAAAGAATAACGAGAACTCTCCCCATTTATAAAGTAGGAGATAAAATATTATTGAAAAATCATAGAAAACAGCATAAGCTAGATATAGAATTTGTTGGCCCTTATAAGATCATCGTAGTCAACTTGGATAAAAATCGAGTGTTGATCGAACTTTACCCTACAGGTAGAAACAAGCAGATCTGTTGGGTTAATATAAATAATTTAGAAGGGGCGCTTCACAAACTTGAATCAATGCTCTACAAGGATTGTTGATGGTTTGAAAAAAAAAATATTTCCATCCTTGCCATGAATTTGAAAAAACAGGAGAAATAGGGCTCTTTATGGTTTTTTAGAAAATCAACGGCCAAATTAAAAATATTGACAAAACGACCAATGTTGAGCCTGACTTTTACAGCTCAATATACCTACAAAATCCATTGAAAAACAAATAAAAATGACCTCCCCTAGCAAAGGAGAATATCGTGGTTATTGAGGGTGTTACGTCCTTACGTAACGTCCATAAATTTGATTAATTAACGAAATTTTCACTCAAAAACTTGATTAAAAAAATTGAAGATTTGCGAGAGGAATGTTCATCGTTTCCGATGGTATTCCGTTCAATTTAATGATGGAAAATAGAAATTCATATTACCGGCTGAAAATCTCAAGGAAGTGGCCATCGGTAAAATCGGGCAGTACGGAAGGAAAAACCAGGGACAAAGATCCCTAAAAAAAACCATAGGCTCGTAACACTATCTAATGGATCAAACACTAACGTCGCCTTCCTAACTGATGTACCCTATACCGGCCTATCGACCCGAGCTATAGATCCTTGGATCTGATAACGCTCTAAACATTATAAAAAGAAGGAATAAGGCACGTAGTATCTCGCTCTGCCGCTCTTAAAGCACAAATACATACAAGAGAATGGTTCTCCGTTTCTTTCTCACACATATACATATATGCATCTATTGATACTAGATTCAAAGCAAAAACGAACGGAATGGCTCTAAATAACGATGGATTTTCCTATCCCATATCAAAATGAAATTTAAAGATTATTAATTAAGCCTTAATTAGGTATCGAACTTTCAGGACGGATTCGCAATGAAATCAAAGAAACAAAACAAAATAAACAAATGGAATTAAATAATAATAAAATAAAATAAAATATTATAACAGTTGAATAAACAAATGAAATAGTTGAAAATATATTTATATCTCTTTTAATAAAAAAAAAATGGATAATAAAGATTAAAATTAAGAACGAGATCCAAATCAAATAATAAGTCAGATGGATATAAATACAAAAAGCATTTGAATACAATCTACTAATTCAAAATTATTCCTCTTAAATGGAAACATCGTTACGCGATATTAAATAATATTTCGAGGAATTAACTATTTAAAAAAACCTACAATTGCAAAATAGGATTATGCACCGAATTCAGTTAATGCTAAATCCAATAATCAAACTCCAGAAGAAACAATCTAAAATTTATATTATTTAACTCAAATAACTCCAAATCTCGAAATCTTATTTTACCATGTTAAAATCTAGAGGAAAGGAAAATGCGAAACGCTCCGAAGTCCACGAGCAGAGGCAAAGCTCATTTACATAATCCCCTCCCTTCTTTTGACGATCCATGGAGCTTGCGCGGCAAGACGAGGAGCTCGGTTCTCGTCGCCACCCGGAGGCCGTTCGAATGCCTCTTCACTCTCCACCCTCTATTCTAGCCTTACCCTTTTATCTATCCAAGAAAATCTCCCGTCTTTCTCTCTCGGAGGAAAAGAGGACGCGAATAAGATTTGAGTTTTTTCTAGTCATGCGCCGTAGCTCCCTACCTCCCCTTTTTCTCGTGGACTCATACAAGAAGCCTAGGCGACCACACCCCAAAGGAAAAAATGTAAAACTATGAAAATTGAGAAAAACAATGTTTCAACCGCAGACCAATTTTAATCATAAAAATTTGAACACTAAACAATTCGAAATCCAAAAAAAAACCCTCAACAAAATTATTTATAACAATCCAGATTGTAATTTCAATTCGCAAAATATCGCACAAATATTTAATTTATCTAGATTTACTATTCTGATGCTCAAGTCGAAAACAACAATTTTCATTTAATAATAATTAAACAAACAATAGGACATAAGAAAGAAAAAGTAATTTCAACAAAAGCGCAATACGATAAGCTATAAGGAAAAATATAAGAACTTTATCCATGTTAAATAATGAAGGAAAAATATCTATAATACTAGAATTACTATTGTTCATAAGAAAGTAATATTATACATGGAATAAGAATATAGGAAGCGTGCGGCATAAGCGTGTGCATGTATAGGGGTACACGTGCCGCGGGACAGCCACGCGCTGCGCAATATAGCCACACGTGCCTCGATACAGCCACACGCATAGGGCCCACCCTGTAATCTACGCTAGCACCCTCGCTATGACCCCAATTTTCAAGGGAAGCTCACAGATAGAAAAGGGAAATGCATTGCGTCAGAAAAATTAATCCTCTGTCTTTATCGTCAATCCCCACTTTTATCGAAAGGGTAAGCCTGGATCACCGCGGGTATATAAAGGCCAGAAAAAGGGCTCTTGGCAGACTTCTTCGTCTTTTTTCCGACGTGGAAACTACGAAACCCATCGTCCTCACCGAATCAATTCTTGAGCTGAACTTGTGAAATTCTTCGACAATGACGTTCATGATTCTGAATTTTTCCAGATCAAGTCGTTTTGGACTTAGAATTTTCACTCGATTTCTCGAGGGAAGCTGATTTCTTTCGGTTTGGAACCTCAATTTTTTTTGAGTTCTGAATCGAATTACATTTGTTTTTATCGTAATTCGCGAAATTTCGATTTTGGCTTTTGAATGTCGGAAGAGACTCTGGATCTCGTTTTATTTTATTTTATTTTACTTTATCTAGTTATTATTTTCTGTTTAGTCATTTTCGTATATTTTACTTTGACATCCGCAATCCACGAAATATTGGATAACGTATACATCGCGGTTATTGTTAAATGAATTTCGAAATTTAAGACTAAATCTTTGTTAACCATTTCTTTCTTTTTACAATAATTTGAATAAAATTTTGGATCTCGAAAATTAAACTCTGTGCACCGACAATTCTTTGAATTCATCGCCAACCTGCCACGCCCTTGATCTACTGCCGATTCAACTTCACCGTTTCCGTCTGAGTCGCCGGTGCGTCTACAAATGCTGTCACCCTTTCCGTTTAGAGAACATCTCAGCCAGTAAGTGAAGTTTTATTACAAGCTCATCTTTCTCTCATGAAATTGTGAGGAATAGTTCGGGAAAAATTGAACACAGTGAATATCATAAATTCGGACGGAATTAATCGGTTAAATTCAATTAAAACCTGGTTAGTTGATTATTTTTGGAGGAAGAATCCATTCTTCATCCAAGTGATTCTAAATTCATTCTATCCCTGCGGCGTTGGTGATTTGATTGTCCATAAAAAGCTTCAATTAAAACAATTTCATTAAAATAATTTAAAAGAAGAAAATTCAATTTTATCCAAGTGAATCTTAAATCGAGATTGTTCTTGCGGCATTATTGAGACAAGTTTCATAAAACTTTAGTTTAAAATATTTCTTTGAGATAATTAGAACGAGGAAAATTCATCCGCGTGAAGTTTAACAAAGGCCTTTCGACCCCTCTGCCCACTCCATTGCTGAAATCGTGTCGTTCGAGAATTGGTACCAATCCTTTCATTCGTACAATCAAAATAAGGTGAATATCGCGACAAGGAAAAAAATATAAAATTCAGGAAAAGTTAGATCACAAATTGACCAATTTTGAGACTTGCGAACCGGTGACTCATCGTAAATCACGGAACGAAGTTTAATTGAGTTTTCCTTTTCGGTATTTCATTAAAGGTTTAAACAATTAAACAAGTTCAATCCAAGGAATTGCTCTTCCCCAATGATTTAATTCAAAGTAAAAACCCTCTCACTCTCTCTATTATTCGTTTAACACATTCGATCTCAAGACTCAGTACGGTTGTGTAAATCTACGTCTTCATCCGAGGATTCGTGTTCTTTGCTTTACTTTCTCCCCCCCCCCTCCCGTGCGGAAACTTGGTTGGGACTAGAGTTGCGTCAGGTTGCACGCTCACCAAGCTTTCGTGGTCCTCCCCTCCGTGCAAAACTTGGTTGGGACAAGAGTTGCGTCAGGTTGCACGCTCACCAAGTATTCGTTTATCTCTCCCTGTGCGAAATTTGGTTGGGACGAAGGTTGCGTCAGGCTGCACGCTCACCAAATATTCGTACTCCTTCTTTTTCCTCGGTGGAAATCTGGTTGGGACTAGAGTTGCGTCAGGTTGCACGCTCATCCGGAAATTCACCCTGGATACTCTTCCCTTAAATTCCATGAGAGTCAACCCCCCAGTACCGCGCAAAAAGAAAAGAACACGCAGAGCCGGACGAAGGTATCAATTACGTAAACTCGACGCGATATATTCGAATCCGTGGCCAAGAAGGTTAAACCCTGTTCAAAGATCTAAATCAAATTATCACGGAGTACGGGCATTGCCCGCAGAAACAGAAATAACTAGAGAGACTCCAAAACCCAAAATTATTTCCACTGAAATCATTAAACATCCGGTAACTATTTACAAACTGATTCCGATTGATCTTCCTCCAATCACCCCTTTGTTCAATAAAAGTAATGACAGTGATCCTCGGGGTAAAGCCAATAGTAAATTATATCGAACAGCCGAGTTCAAATCTCAGTAGATACTTTACGCAATTGAAAATTTAACAGTCATTCCAAGCCTATTTCCCGAGTAATTTTCCGAAAGGTTAGACTCAAAAACAGGGACAGATGTGTTCGAGATTGATTCCAGGAGTAGTACCGAAATTTTTCCACGACTAGAGAGTCTCAATCAAATTCAACACATCATACGTCAAACATTATTGATAGTTCGCGAAAACTCCCGTTTTTGACGTAACAGGGAGTTGTGATTATTTTAAGAATATTTTTCCAAAAATCAATAATTTCGGTATGGTTTAAGATAAAGAGCTAAAAATGTACGTGGACACTTCTTCTTGCATGTGTAATAACATACTAAACAATAATAAAAAATCAAAGGCACTGACAAACCGTCGTTGAATTGACATGGAATGACTCATATACATGTATAGTGTATACCTACGAATATTATACTAAAAATAGAAATTTTATTCTTTATAGAAAATAAAAATTGCTGTTTCTACAAGAAAACGACTAATAGTAACACTTCATTGTCCTACGTAATGAACAAGCAAAATTTGACAGTTGAGGTTAAATTGCCCTGTGTAAGTTTGGAGTGGGGAGAAAACGTGATGGGGTCGTCAAGTTATGGAAGCGTGTTGCTAAGTTATGAGCGCGGTCAAGTCATGGGAGATTCAGTTGTGGGAGCCTACACTGTACTTTTATATCGAATAATATTTTGATTATATTCAATTCTGTCATTAATCACGATTAATATAATTTATCAGAATAATTAATCGATGTTGACACTGAATCAAAGAGTTTAAATTACGATGTGAGTGCCTATTAAAACGTCCCCAAGGGACCTGGTAACCAACATTCAAAATATATTTGATCACAACGGAATAAATCAAGTCAATGATCAAGAATACGGAGCGCGAAGCGCGGAGGGGTTTGGGGGGCGAAGCCCCCCAACGAGTACGCGAAGCGTACTTCTTTTAAATAATATTTTCCATCGAAAAAAATGCTAATTAATAGAAAAATTAGTAATTTGTGAAACAATATTATAAATTAGTTTCAAATAAAAAATAGAAACCGAAAAATTTTCAAATGGCAAAAAAATTACGATTTTTCAGAGTTAAATTGCAAATTGAAAAGAAATAAAAAATTACAAAAGCCATCAATATTAATTGTCCGAAAAATAAGTAATAACCTAGAAGAATAATGGTAATAAGCAACAAATTAGAAAAAAAATATTTCTAATTGACCAAAAAATAGCTAATTAAAAAAAAAAATAATTCTAATTGGTTGGGAAATTGCTAATGAGAGAAAACATATTTCTAATTGGTTGGAAAATTGCAAATTAGAAAGGAAATATTTCTAATTGACTAGAATATTGCTAATTGAAAAAAAAATTCTAATTGACTGGTAAATTGCTAATTAGAAAAAAAATATTTCTCATTGACCGGGGTTGCAAGTAATGCAATACTTTTTGTATAGCATTACCATTTTTATTACTTATTACAATGTAGTGTGTAATGGAAAAAATTTCCACTACCCATTACAAATGTAGTGTGTAATGAAAAAAGTTTACATTACCCATTACAATGTAGTGTGTAATGAAAAAAAAATGTATATATCTCTATATTATATAAATAATTCGTCGCCGCCGCCGCCGCCCCCGTGTCCGGGTCCAGTTTGGATTTGGGATTGAGGTTGGTTAAGGTAATATGAGGTTAGTTGAGGTGAGTTGAGCTTAGTTGAGGTTCGTTGAGGTTAGTTCAGGTTAGTTGAGGTTAGTTGAAGTTAGTTGAGGTGATTTGAGGTTAGTTGCGGTTAGTTATGGTTAGTCGAGGTTAGTTGAGGCTGATCAAGAGTAGTTTAGGTTCGTTGAGGTTAGTAGAGATTAGTTACGTTAGTTGCGGTTAGTTGAGGTTGGTCAAGATGGGTTGCGGTTTGTTGAAGTCAGTTGAGGTTACTTGTAAACAGTTAAGGTTAGTTGGGGTGAGTTGCAGTGAGATGAGATTTGTTGAGGTTTATTGAGATTTGGGTTTGTTGACTGTGTAACACGAGGGCGCATAGCGCCCGAGCTCTACAAATTCTAGTATATATTTATATATACATACACTAAGGCTCAGTCACTACGCACTTTTGTGTCACACAGTCACCAAATCCAAACCTCAGCAAACCTTAACAAGTCCCAACCAACCATAACTAACCTCAACTAATCTCAACTGACTTTAACTTACCTTAAATCACCTTAACGAACCCCAACCAACCTTAACTGACCTCAATTAACCTCGACTGACCATAACTAACCTCAACTAACCTCAACTAACCTCAACTAACCTCAACCAACCTCAACCAACTTTAACTAACCTCAACTAACCTCAACTGACTTCAACAAACCGCAACTAATCTCAAAAAATCTCAACTGACCACAAGTAACCTCAAGCCACCTAAACTAACCTCGACTACCCTCAACTAACCGCAACTTACCTTAACCAACCTCAACTTACCTCAACTAACATCGACTAACTTAAAATAACCTCAATCAACTTCAACTACCCTCAACTAACCTCGACTCACCTTGACTAACCTCAACTGACCTCAATACCCTTAACCAATCTCAACTAACCTCAACTAACCTCGACTAACCTCAATTAACCTTAACCAATCTCAACTAACCTCAACTAACATCAACTAACCTGAACTGACCTCAATTAACTGCAACTAACCTTAAGGGGGGGTAGGGTTTTGAAGGCAGAAAAAAACAGGTTTTTACAGATTTTTTTTTCGGCGTACGGTGAAAGTAAATTTATTCCTGATTATTGTACATTAAAGAGTAGTAATTGAACTATATTCTGTGAAATATTGGTTGAAAAATATTGAAAATTGACCGAATGGCAGCAATTCTTCGCAGGCGCCTCAGGAAAAATACATTTTGCGGTGCACGTCATACCTCAGCACTAGATCATCTGAAATGAAATAACCAAAATTTTTCCTTTAATTTTTATGTCTTTCTAGGTATCTCTGTCGAGTTTTTCCATTTTTTTTAAAATTTTTGAACTTTTTACAAGACTTGAAAGTGAAAATACCGATTTTTGGCCTAAATTCATGACTATTGTTGTTAATAATAAAAATAATAAAATAAAAAACGGAAAAATCTCAATAGGGTTACCTCATAAATTATGTAAAGAAATACTGTAAAAAATTTGAGAACGATCGGTTGAATAGATTTTGAGATACAGAGTGCACCGACTCAAAAAACATCGCCTGCGAAGAATTGCTGCCATTTGGTCAATTTTCAATATTTTTCAACCAATATTTCACAGAATATAGTTCAATTACTACTCTTTAATGTACAATAATCAGAAATAAATTTACTTTCACCGTACGCCGAAAAAAAAATCTGTAAAAACCTGTTTTTTTCTGCCTTCAAAACCCTACCCCCCCCCCTTAACTAACCGCAACTAACCTCGACTAACCTTAAATAACCTCAACTAATCTCAACTAAATTCAGCTAACCCAAACAAACCTCGACTAACCTCGTCTAACCTCAACTAACCTGAACTAACCTCGACTAACCTCAACTAACCGCAACTAATCTCGACTAACCTCAACTAACCTCGACTAACCTCAACTAATCTCGACTAACCTCGACTAACCTCAACTAACCTCAACAAACCTCAATCCCAAATCCAAACCAGATCCCTCGACTCTTGTACACGGGGCGGCGGTGGCGGCGAAATATTTAGAATTAGAAACATTTTTTTCTAATTTTTTCTTCTTGGTCAATTAGAAATTTTTTTTTTCGAATTGTGTCTCCTCGGTCAATTAGAAATATTTTTTTTCTAATTTTTTTTCTTATTAGCTATTTTCTGGTCAATGAGAAATTTTTTTTTCTTATTAGCAATTTTTTAGTCAATTAGATTGTTTTTTCTCATTAGCGATTTTCTGGTCAATCAGAAATTTTTTTTTTCTAATTAGTGTTGTGACCTCGAATTTCGACTCGACTCGAGAGGAGGAAATGAGATCCGGAATTGTGGGGTATTTGCCAATGCAAATGAAATTGCTCAGTTTGATGTAATGAAAAGTATTGGGACTTTATTGAGAAAACCAATATGAATAGTTATTAAGTAATTGTGAGTGAAGTTTAAAGATCGACCAACCGCTTCGAGGGTTCCTCGAAGACTGTCGAATTTTGTCGTGAGCTGGAGGCTCACGATTTTGGATAATCGCGTTTCGTCATTTGTACACGCGCTGCATTGTCAGCAGCGGTCAAAGACCTGCAGTTATTTGTTAGCGTTAACAAATCGAACGTTCTGGAACGTCCGGTCAGTACTCTTGCTATGTGGCAATAACGTATCGTTGCCACTTGCTCGGGGTACAACATTAGCTATTTTTTGGTCACTTACAATTTTTTTTCTAATGAGCGTTTTTTGGGTCAATTAGAAATATTTTTTTTCTAATTAGCGATTTTCTGGTCAATCAGGAATATTTTTTCTCTAATTTTTTGTGTGGGTCAATTAGAATTATTTTTTGTCTAATTAGCGATTTTCCAGTTAATTAGAAATATTTTTTTTATAATTTTCTCTTCTCGGTTAATTGAAAATATTTGTTTTAAAATTTTTTATTTTTAAGTAATTTGGAATACTATTTAAAGATCTATTAATTTCTACACTATTTAATATTTCACATGTTCTTATTTTTATTTTTGATTAAGTAAAAAAAAAAATAATAATTTTGTTTTTGCCGATTCCTGAAACTCAGAAACTATTTCTATCATTCCTAAAAAATTGCCGTTCGATCTTGATCTAGATTTTCCATTATCTTCACAAAATGATAAGCTGGCAAAGTATTCCACGACTGTGATCACGCGCTTTAACACCTAGAACCAATATTCCCGTTCAGTAAAAAGTTCCTTTGTCAACATAGCATCTACATGTCGACGTGGATCTCGTCGATTCAACCACGCGAACAGATTCTTTCGATGATCGCTATTATTCTCTTGGGATTTAGTTTTCTCCTCGGCAGATTTCCAATCGGAAAATCCAGATGATGCAAAAGAACTGATTTCGTTACCAAACCGCTTGCAGACAAAGCAATAAACGTTACCTGACAATGGTGAATACAGCAACCATGTTCGTAAAATCTTTTCGCCGTTGCTCATGATTTTCGAAAACAATCTATTCGATAATTTTCGGTTATCAACTTTTTCCGAACGAATTGATGCATTGTACTTTCCTTCCTTGTCGATATTTTGGAAGTAAGTAGGCTCTTTTTCCATACCCATTATACGAAAATGCTCATCAATCACGGCTGGCCATAAAGCTGGATCGCTATAAGCTGGCCGATCGACGAGTACATGTGATATTTGTTCGTGGCTGGAACTGGCATTCGCCTCTGCTCGATCTTGAGTATCTGCACCATTGCCATAATCACCACGTAAGTGATGCATAAGCTCAGGATTATCATCACCTCCAATTTCTCTTTCAACCTGCTGTGAGGATGAATTAAACTGTTGAACACGATTTCCTGGTTGAATTTGAGCACATGTCACTGGCCTCACTTCCTCTGAATCTGATTTAAACAACGATGAATTCTTTGGTATTTTTCCTGGACTCTCTTCTTTTTCTCCGCGAGCCCGCAGAAATTATCAATAAAAAATAATTATGGTTGCGATGGACTTTTGTTACGACGTACATAGCGCAAGAGTCTGGGTCTGAAAAATTTATAAAAGCTGAAAACAAAAGAAAAACCCCCAAATACATAGAACTAACCTTGCGCTTTGCTGCCCCATTTTGATATTTTCGATGCATTGTAGAAGAAGCTCTTATTTAATGAATATTTATACAAATGTAATGTTTATACATGGAGAAGCAATCGATTGTGTGAGTGGCCGTGCAGATTATAATTTGTTTGTAATAGAGTCGGCTTCGATTCGGCCAGTGATGAAGGATTCCAGATGTAGGTGGAATAAATGTTTTCACGTATTTACGTTTCGATCCTTGGTTCAGATCCTCTTCAGAAAATTTATTTAGTCTATGAACATTTTGACAAGTTAATAGATATATATAATATGTTGTATGTGGTATGATTTGCGTTGTATAGTTGTTTAATGGGTTACAGATTTTTATGTTATATAAACTGTCATCATAACTAACCTGAATTTGATCAATCGTTCTAATTTCATTTTTGGGTGTTTTAAAGATTATGTTGTTGAATTTATCGATGGTAGACAATAAATATGTTTTATGAAAGAATCGGTAGATTGATTCTGTTCTGATTTTATTTGATTCCGGAAAAGATCGTTTTTTGGCAATCTTTGTTATCTGTAGAAATTTATCGTTTTATTGATGTTTTGGTGTATGAGAATTAAATGTTTTGGATTGTAGATGTTATATTTACCAATTAAAATTTTAAGGATTTGATATCTTCAAAAACCCTCGTTGAACTTAGCGATATTAATTTCACTACATTATTTGTCGTGTGATCTCTGTTTGTTCGAGAGGAATACTAAGTGGTGTCTGAATTATGGCGAGGTGAGGGGAGTATGAATATTTGTTGAGGCAGTGCTGTGTCAAACGATTTGTGAATATGTGTATAATGAGATTTATCGAGTGACTTTGAGATTTTTGTGTTTGGAGTTATATTACAAGCTCTGTCGGTAATTAAAATAGATGTGAGTGCGATGAGATGTTGTGAATGTGTTAAGTAAAGATGGGCGTGTATGCGATGTCTATAAGTAAAGTTAGTGTGTACGTGATGTCAATAGATAAAATGAATGTGTTTGCGATGTCAACAGATGAAATACAATGTTTAAATGATTGTGTTACATGCGATGTTAATTAATAAAAATGAGTGTGTTTGCAATGTCAATAGATAAAATTCGGTGGTTACATTGTTGTATTATATGCGATGTTAATGGATAATATTTGGTAATTATATTATGGTGTTGTATATGTTACTTAGTTTTTGAATGTCAGTTCTGTAATTAATTGCATTTGAGTGTGCCTTAATTTGAATCATTTCTAAGATCAACTCTTTTTTAGCCAACTTTCATTCCCACACGGAACCGAGTGTCCATTGGACGTTCATCTATCATCCATAGATCCTTAACACGTCTACATCCACGATGGACGTAATGCGGACATCCATTGAACATCCATGGTATACTTTTGATTGGACAAAACGCAATGGATCACACAGGACGTATATTATATGTCCACGACACGTACTATTTCTTGAGCTACAAATATACACAACACGGCCATCCATGGTATGTCCATAGGTAGACATTAAATAGCTTTTATTTCAGGATAGTAATTGAACATCCACTGGACGTTCCAGGTTCGTAAACGTAAATCACATTCGGAGGACGTCAATTGAACGTCTATCGGATGTTCTATGTAGGATTTCATATAGACGTGAACCTGGAACGTCCAATAGATGTCCAATTACGATACTGAATTAAGAGCTATTGAATGTCTACCTATGGACATACCACAGATGGCCGTGTTGTGTATATTTGTAGCTTAAGGAATAGTACGTGTGTGAACATCCAATATACGTCCTGTGTGATCCATCTCGTGTTGTCCAATCAAAAACATTCGTCCTTTAGATGTACATTTAAGTATTTCGGGCAGCTGTGATATGGGTACGCCGATTGACCGTCGTATGTACGTACAAATTACGTCTATCGAAGGATAACGCGGAAGTTTATTCGACGTCCACGACACATATTTTTGGAGCTATAAATATATTCCGCGCGTAACTTAACAGCCAGGGGACGTCCAATAATCATTTAAGTTGGATAAAAATTTCATTCCGGGGAAGTCCATGGGACATTTCTTAAACCACTATCGGAGATGCGAAACGGTAGCGATTCTATGTGCTGAAAAAGTTTCGTATACGTACCCTTAGATATTTTTTAGAGGTACCTATAGACCACATAAAATGTCATTTAATGTACGTATTTAAGACGAATGCCGATAGTGCAAAAGATATCTAATGATCATCTATTATACGTCCCTTAATTTAAACGCTATTGATTACACATTATCCATTAATTATAAATTTCATTACGATTATACATTATTCAAGGTTTGTGAGACAAAGATATATAAGTATATCAGCAAACTACATCGTACAAGGTTTTTACATGCATAAGTTTCTCATGAGTCAAGTTAGTGTAGGTAGGTAGGTAGGTAGGAGATTAGAAAAGTTAAGCAGCACCCCTTGAATCCAATACTTGGATGGGTGACCGCAGTGTGAAAAATCGAAAACTATTTTTTTTTCTTTTTTTCTGTAAAATATGGATATCTCGTAGGCCCCGAATATTATATAATCAGTAACAAACTTTATAATTAATTAATAATGTGTAGTTAATAACGATTAAATTATTTAAATAAAGGGACGTATAATGGATGATCATTGGACATCTTTCGGATCACTGGTTTATTCGTCTTAAATACGTAAATCAGTCGTCATTTTTTGGGGTCTAGTCCGTCTAAAAACCGTCTCAAGGTACGTATAAGGGATGTTCCCAGTACATGGAACAGGTGCCGTTTCGCACTTCTTTTAGCAGTGATAGGGATACTCATAGACGTCCCTGAGATGGAGCATTCATCCACCATGTATGGATATTGGACGTCCCATGGCCCTAATGTTCCGTGTGGGTTGTTTAAGATTTTTACGTCATCGAATTTAAAGTCGTGTTTTAGTTCTATTGCATGCGTTGCAAGAGCTGTGTGTTGTGTAGTTGGGTGTTTTAAGCTATTTTTGTGTTCGTTGATTCTGGTTTTCAGGTATCTTTTGGTTCGTCCTCTGTATACAGAGTTACAGTCTTTGCAATCAATTTTGTAAACGATGTTTGATTTGTTTAGATTTTCAATTTTGTCTTTGGTAGAACGAATGATAGATAGAATGTTATGTTTATTGTTTGTGATTAATGTGATGTTGTATTGTTGGAAAAGACGGAGTAATTGGTGGTAAATGTTCTTTGTGTATGGTAGATTTATTAGTCTGGAAGAATCGAAATCATTATTGTTTTTGATTGTGTATTGATTGTAGATAGTCTTTGTTTTATTGTTTTTTCAGTGAAGGATATGGGATAGCAATTTCGTGTCATACTGTTTTTCATAAGTTCTAGGTTTTTTTGATGAAAGGATGGGTAAGAAAGAAAGTCTTGTTGCATCGTGACTAAAAATGTGTTCGTGCATGTTATGTGTTCTTTGATATCTGAGATTGTTGAGTTTTTTTTAATGGTTATCATAGATGATTTTTGATAGTTGGTTCGGTTTTATTTGTTCGAATGTAAAGAATTTTTCTTTTATGGTTTTTGGCGTTTTGTTGATTATTTCCGTGTCTTTTTCTATTCGGTGATTTAGTATTTTAATACGGTAATTTAAATCATCGACTTCGATGTTTAATAAAGATTTGTACGTTTTGTGTGTAATTTTTCTTAGTTTGAATTTGGACATCTGGAATCCTTCATCACTGGCCGAATCGAAGCCGACTCTATTACAAACAAATTTATACATGGAGTACGGGACTTCCCAGATCTGCGATTGCTGACAATGCACGTGAAGTGAGCAAATGACAATGTATCGATTGATGATTATGACGTCACTATCGCCTACGTTCACGCGGCTACCTGAGCTACAGTTACTTTTCGAATAGGCACATCTTTTAAAGTGAAGACGCATACACTTCCAACCAATATGGAAATGTGAATTGCGATTTCTTCGATACCGATATACGGTACAATGGATACACGCCGTATTTTATGATTTTATCCAGAAAGCCGCACCACTAATACGCTTATATATCGGTATACACTGTGACGTGATTTTTTTGGAATCACGGCCACAAAGCCAGAAACGCTCTCGCAAAAAAAAATGTATCGTTTCTGTCTTGCTGCCCGATTCAGTACGGTAAAGAACACGTGTTCTCGCTCAGTCACGTTTCGAGCACGTGACACATGATTTTGATATTGATTCGGCTGAGAAATGTTCAGAGAAGGTCGCGCGCTCGAATCCGTCGGGAAAATATGTCTCCAGGTAATGAGTTGCCCGACGGAGGAGAGCGCCCGACGAGAAGTCTGTGTGGAATTGTCAGAGGTCCGGCTGTTATGCCGGCGCCCCAGCGTAGAAGGAATCGCGATCTGGAGAGCAGGCGGAGAGTGTTACGGGCAATGGCTGGGAAGCATTGCGCCGCGTTAGGTACAGTAGAGCCTTGCTTTCGCTCGGATTCCAGGGGAAGCTGCCACCGAGATTCTCAACACGCTACCGAGGATGATTATTCTCCAATCACGCTCTCGGAAACGTAAGAAAAAAGAATAATGAGGCAGCAGTTATCGGTCAGAGAATTTGGGCGATTATCCAAATTCTCGACAAGAGATTAAGAGAGTCGGTCTCCGAACACCGTCGAGATAAGACCTCGCGCTCTCGCTATTGTGTCGGCTTCGTGTTGACGTGCGGTCTCGCTCTCTCTCGTTCGCGCTCCGCGTATCGTGCGACTCGCTCTCGCTTGTGTGACATACGCGCGCCTCGTGTCTGTGTGTGTTCGAGTTTGTCACGCGTTCTCGCTGGATAATTGCGAATAAGACTCGCACCGTTTTCGATGAATAATCCTTCGAATTATTCAAGTGCAGTGTGCGATGCACCGGCGCTGGTTCCCGGTTTCGCAGGAAATGGCTCTCGCACCTCACCAAAAGGATTACTCCTTTTCAGGTGAGTCGGTTATCGTTTTGGTTTCGTTTCGAGTTGGAAACTAGTTCTCGCGCTACTTGCTGACATTCAACTCCGACCCTCTCTACCATAACCTGCATCCTGAGCGGCCGCGCATTTTCGCAACCGCTCATCCTTGTTCGTACGTTCCGTCCATCTGTATCGTCTCATTTTGTCCGTGCGGGAATCGAGGTCTTCCCACTCGATTTCCAGTTCAGTCCGGTTAGCCCACCGGCGAAATAAAAAGTGCATTCGAGGAGACGAGCGCTTCCCACTCGATTCCCAGTTATGACCGGTTTGTTTATTTCCGGGGGAACAAAAATTAACTGGCGCCCACCAGGAATGTTTGGGACGTTACCTGCGGGGGTGACGGCCGAAGGTAACGGACTCGGTATCGTCTCGATCTCGTCGAAGGAGAAAGAAAATCCGTCACAAATGGCGCCCGACGTGGGGCCACGCCAGCAAGTAGTTGAAAGTTCTCAGACAGTGTATGACACACTCTGTATATAGTCTCGTCCAAATCGTCATTGTAGAGTTTTTTTGGCTCTCTGACGTTCACGCTCTCGGTCGAATTCAAGTCGTTGTTACCGGAGATCCTCAAGCGAATATATTTCGCGATATTTGCTCTCGAAAAATAATTGCGGAAATTTTCTTTTCAAATTTTCGCCGCTCTCGAAAATTAATTACGAAAATTTTCTATAAGAATTTTTGTAGCTCCCGAGTATTGATCGCGAAATTGTCTATTCGAATTTTCGCTACTCCTGAATATGAATTGCGAAAATTTTCTATTCAATTTTCGCTGCTCTCGAAAATAATTGCGAAAATTTTCTTTTGAAATTTTCGCCGCTCTCGAAAATTAAGTGCCAAAATTTCTATTGGAATTTTGGCAGCTCTCGAAAAATAATTGCGGAAATTTTCTTTCGAAATTTTCCCCGCTCTCGAAAATTAAGTGCGAAAATTTCTATTGGATTTTTTTGCAGCTCTCGAAAAATAATTGCGGAAATTTTCTTTTCAAATTTTCGCCGCTCTCGAAAATTAATTACGAAAATTTTCTATTAAAATTTTCGTAGCTCCCGAGTATTAATCGCGAAAATGTCTATTCGAATTTTCGCTACTCCCGAATATGAATTGCGAAAATTTTCTATTCAATTTTCGCTGCTCTCGAAAATAATTGCAAAAATTTTCTTTCGAAATTTTCGCCGCTCTCAAAAATTAAGTGCGAAAATTTCTATTGGAATTTTGGCAGCTCTCGAAAAATAATTGCGGAAATTTTCTTTCGAAATTTTCGCCGCTCTCGAAAATTAAGTGCGAAAATTTCTATTGGATTTTTTTTTGCAGCTCTCGATAAATAATTGCGGAAATTTTCTTTTCAAATTTTCGCCACTCTCGAAAATTAATTACGAAAATTTTCTATTTAAATTTTCGTAGCTCCCGAGTATTAATCGCGAAAATGTTTATTCGAATTTTCGCTACTCCTGAATATGAATTGCGAAAATTCTCTATTCAATGTTCGCCGCTCTCGAAAACTAATTACGGAAAAATTTTCTATTAAAATTTTCGTAGCTCCCGAGTGTTAATCGCGAAAATGTCTATTCGAATTTTCGCTACTCCCGAATATGAATTGCGAAAATTCTCTATTCAATGTTCGCCGCTCTCGAAAACTAATTATGTTACGTGCGAACGTAACTCGGGGTAAGTTTCCCCGATCAACTTACCGTCTTTGAATTTTTGGGCCGCCTTGCCTCGTCCTGTACAGGCCCGTTCCCGTCGCGAGATGGGTGATCGTTTAGGACATAAGTGATTCATCATATAGAATAAAAATAGATCGATTTAAGATAACTAAATTTTTTAGTCGTAGCAAACTCTCAATCTTAAAAGCTAACCTAATATCACACACACATTCATTCTCAGATTCGCTCACCCTTTGATGAGACGTTGGTTAAATCCCTTTCTTTTATTTCGATTTACAATTTTTGTAGTCACAAACGGTAAAAACAATAGTTTGTTTCACACGGGACTCGTGACACACTAACCCACTATGCGGTACTCATCCCGCCTACACGAGGATGAGGTTTATTTCGCGGTGCAAGGAGGAAACAGAGTATCCTGGATTCACAACTCTTTAGTTATTATTCGGTCAAAAACAGTTCGAATATTTATATAAAAATTACGGGCGCTCGCGACACACTAACCCACTATGTGGTACTCGTCCCGCCTACACGAGGATGAGATTTACGACACGGCGCAGGGAGGACACGGAACGACCCGGAGTCTCAGCTCTTAGGTGTTAACCCTTTTAATTTTTTTCTAAGACTGATTTCTCCGTCGCCTCGAGAGTAGGATTTTTCCCCTCTCGAGCGACCGAGGAATCAGCTCCTGGTTTTTTTCCAGAACTCAAATTTCTATTCCACGTGCAAAACTCCTGACATGGTCGTTTTGCACCCGCGTGAATCCAGGGACTCTGTCGTTCTCACGATCGCGAACTGCTGCATCGCCGAATAACTCGGACGAGGCGACAGCTCGCGAGCTGCGAATTTTATATTATGGCTATCGTAACGGATATTCCGTTCTTGAAATCAAGAGTGAGCGCATCATGAGAGCGTAACGCGATATTAGCTAAAGAAATGTATTAAATAAAATGAAATGAGACGAAATATTAAAATATTGAAAATATCAAAATGCTTCAAAATGTTATGAAAAATGTCGCTAATACATGAAATATCGGGATGTAACACCCCTCCCCCCTTAGAAAGTCGACGGCCCCGTCGACTCAGCCGTCGAAACGACGTGAGGCCGACGGCGTCGTCGATCCGACGGGTGATTACATCCATCTGAATGCATCCCGTACATAGGCATATTTCAATTATTTAAGTATTTCCTGCAAAATTTTTTTTAAAAACAAATTACCATTTTCCAAAACAAATAGAAAATTCCAATCTTACTTTTTTGTTGATTTTGTCCGCTCTCGTGTCTGTGTATGTGTGTGGATTTATCCTTATAACTGTAGTTTTTTTTCCAAGCATTTCAGTCACTTATTTATACACTTATGAACTATTATCCTTATAAAACACTATAGTCTCTAGTCTTAGAATGTTTTCTTTTTGATTTTGTTATCCTTTTGTCCATATTTGTATTTATTCCATTTATTGAATTCTAAGCAAAGCACGAATTTTTTTTTTCCTTTTCTTCTTTTTAAATTTGTTTATTTATTTTATTTATTTATTTTATTTTATTTATTATTATTATTATTTTTTTAATACTACGAAGCACTATCTTTTTACGCACTAACGAGGCACACATTATTTTGTTTGTTTGTTCGTTTTTTTAATCTTTTTTTTATTTATTCAATTTAATTTTTATCATTCACTCTTTTTTATTTAGTCCCAATTGGCCATGTTGTCGCGGAGAACAACGGTCTCCATTGAGCCCGACCCTGAACTCGACTCGCTTTCCGAGTCAGAACTCCTTCGGTGAGCTTCGCCGGCTGTCTCGGAGACGTCGACCAGCACGGCGTCGCTCACCGGTTCCAACGGCGGCTGCAGGTTCGTGACGTCGAACGCGCCGTCGATCCAAGACCTCGTATTCCATGCAGAAAATTCTTCAGCCAAATCCGGCCACAGAAGATCGGCGAGTTTCTCTCCAGGGTCGGAATCAGGCTTCGTCGGTGTCGAGGTGGCTCTCGGCGGTGACGATGCCACATCGACCTCGTCGTGGTCGTCAAGCTCGATTAGATTCCCGGGCGGAGGACTCACCCATCGGATGCATTTAATCATTTGTCCCGGATACACGTGTATCTGGGACGTTTGCGTCGCGATGCTCCTGCAACCGAGCTTTCTCCTGGTTTGCGTGTAGGTACTTTTTCGAGCCGGTAGTTTCTCGGCATTCCGGTCACGCACGAATTGAAGAAGACGCCGTCGTTTTTGCTCCGGCTTGCGTTCCTCTCGTTTGTTTTCCAGGTCCCCGCTGGGGGAAACCAGCGCGGCGGAAGTTTTTCCGACGCCCGAGAATCCCGCAGGCGGAGCACCCATCAATTTCTAATCCGTAGGTGGTGCGGGGGAAATTTTTCCAACGCCCGAAAATCCTGCGGATGGAAGGTCTCGTCGAACTGGTAAGGGCTCCAGCTTCATCGTCCTGAACTCTTCGACTTTCCGTTCATACGCGGATATGCATGCTCCGGCATGCAACAGATATGTCCCCGGTTCACAGCTGGCCCAGCACAAAGGGCACACAACCTTTACCTGAGGGTTATGACTTTTAAACGCAAAGCGATCGGAACACTTCGTGAAGCCCCCGCAAGTCGAATCGTTTTCTGGCTTACGGCACATCACGCACAGTCCTTTCAGCGTTGTTCGGCGGAAAACTAGTAAATAATTTTTCTCACTCTCCACAGCGACGCACTTATTGCTCTGCATTTTGTTCTCTTTTTTTTTCACAAAACACGAGAGAAGAAAAAAAAATGACGCGCGCGAGTAACTTTTGGTCTTCCCGTCACGATGGCCAAGAGCGTATTGGAATGAATTTCTTTGTTCCCGGCAGGGTGACGTCTCCTTACTTTGTCAATTTGATGAGTTGGGTTGTTTGTTCTAATCGAGCTCTGCGTCTTGGCGAGGAAGGCGAAGGGCGTTCGACGGTCCAGCGGCGGATTTCTTCTTTCTTCGCTTAGGCGACGAAGTCGGTGGTCTAGATGCTGCGGCGTTGCTCGAGAGCTCCATATCTGGAGATAAACATTGAGGCTCACGTGTCTGATTTTTACGACGCTTTATACAAAGTTACAACTTTGCAGCGACGCCAAAGATTCGAGAGCGCCAGAAAAATATTATAAGTCCCAGCACACTGTTGTATCGCCAAAATTCAGTTAGCTACTCTGACTGGCGAGAGTTTGAGATTACTCCGTTATTTTGATCGGGATCTTACCAGATTAAGGGTTAGAACCCAAATGAGTCGAACCAAAGGTAGTCGTATAAAAGAATATTTTATAATCGTAGAAATAGAAAATACAAATGGTAATAATTAACAGAGGCGCGTTGCGCTCGCCTCGTCGGACCAGTCGTGCAGGTTGGTACTTTGAGTCGGAACTGTCTTGTGTCTGCTCTCGGGTCCGTTATATACGGGAAAGAGCGCAATCGCGTAAGCATTTCTTTGTTATCATATTATTGATTTAACAATATTTCTCAAAAAAAGATGTTTAATATTTTTACTCGTAATTCGGTTAAGATAATAAGAATTACGAGATTCGCTCAATTTTGTAAATATGCTGACTCGACAGTACCCGGCTGAGAAGCCGGCGATGGCTCGCTTGCATGATTGTCATTCAGCATAATTGCACCTGCTCGAGTTCGAACGCGTGTGCCACATGATGTAATGACAACAGTTGCCATATCTGGGGCACACGCGTCGTGATTTGGAATATTCGTAATATTCCCAAATCGAGGTATCTGGAATACAACATCCCTCCCCCCTTAAAAAGAAGAAAGTCCCTTTTCTTCTCGCTCGTCTCCGGCGAGCTAAAAATTGTTTTCTCTCGTTGATAATCTTTCAAAATTTTGTAACAATGTTCATTAAATAGTTCTTAGAGTATCCAGATTTCGTTTGTCTCCTCTCGTTTTTTTGGAATCGTGAGCGCATTTATCTCTATTGCTCCTACGGCAATTTTGCTGTTCCCGGTTTCTGAGACTGTTCGATGATGCTTTTGGGTTTCCGATGTACCTCTAAGTTTTTTGCAACAATCGCAAACAGCGTCGACCGTGTTTATTTCTTTATTTTGTCCAGTCCTTCGGCAATCCCTTGCGCGGTGTCCAATTTTTCCGCATGAAAAGCATTTAGTTTCACTTTTATTTTCTGGACCGACTGCAGATTGTGGGCGTTGGTTATTATTGCCCTGATGACGTTCTTCTTGGTTAGCCTCTGCGTGTGGGTAGGTCATTTTTTCGACCTCTATTGCCCCTACTACGGACTCGTGTAAACTCTGATAGTTCCTGGCCCGTACGATGGCCCGAATTTCTTTATGAAGTCCGTTTTCAAAATTCATTTGCGCGCTACGTCGTGTAGCTTGTTCTATATAACGAGCGCCTGCCGCATCAATTGTTTCGCACAACTTCTCGATGACTTCTGCTGTCAATTTTTCGACTCGTGTTGCGTATGTCGAAACTGATTCTTTTGTGCCTTGTTTAAGCAAGCAAAAATCGTACTGCGAGGCAGCGAGCGATTTTTTCTTACCGTAAAGGGCTTCTAATTCGGCCCGAAGGTCCTTTAAATTCCGAATAACCTTGTGCTTGGTTTCTCTTGTGGCTCTGTCTTCTAACTTGCTGCTTCGTATAAGGGTGAGCAAGGATTCGCGTTGTCGAGGCCGTACTAATTTCCAAACAGCCTCACACGATAATATGAATCCTTCGAGTTGATCCGCATTATTTCCATCGAAGCTCTTAACATTTCTTAGTGCAGTCCCGATGTCGAGATAATCCGGTTCTTCGTTGAGGTTTCTTCCAGGTTCTTCTTCTGTCTACCTCCGGCTTGAAATGTTTTGGCGTGGTGGTCTCGACGGTTGTGCGTCGAAACCTTCCCTCTGGTTTTGCTGGTTTATTGCGTCGAGCGTCCTTTCTAAGGACCTTTCTATTGCGCTCATTCGTGCGTCCATTTCGCGCCGGACGCCCGTAAATGCTCGAGCTCTTCGTCTTCTCGTACAGTCCGAAGATTGGAGAAGGGAATCGGTCCTGCTCCCGCCTGTGGAAGCGAGATCCTTGGCATCCCGTTCAGTATGCTATAGTTCCCAAATGCGTTTGTAGTATTCACATGGTCGGTGTACCAACTGCTGATGTTTGGTCTTCGGGAAGCGTTGAGGTCGTATAATTGTGATCTCATATCCTCTATTTCATTATCGACTGCTTGAGGGTCTACATTCCCCCCTGGCGGCGTGTTTCCAGGTTCGTTGGTTGACATCTCTGCCCTAGGCTCGAAAACGCTGTCGTCGAGTTCTTCGAGCTCGTCTCCGGGCTGGAAAGCGCTGCCTCTTCGAGTGTTTACTCGGAATAAAGGATTTGGAGAAGTTGATTCAGTACTCGTATTGGGAGAGACTTCAGTGAGCGCTCGTCTCGCTCGATAGGCGATTTCTGCAAGAGCTGGTGCTAATTCTCCTCGGGCTTCTGGTAAGTCACCTAGAGAATTGCCGGCGTTGTGTACCCTCTGCCTTGGGAGTTTTTAGGGGAGTGCCCATATGTCACTCCGCGCGTTTGGCATCGATTTAATTCTTAGAATACAATAAATATTTTTTGTTTCGTTATTCGTCTTGATTGTGACCTATTTTGTTTCTTATGTGAAACCTTTTTATAAAGTTTTGATCTTTATAAAGCTTGTGGTGAGTGAATGTGGTGCCACTTACAGTGCGCTTATTTTCCACATCTGGCTGTCCTTCAACTCTGCTTGACGTTCTCCCGTTTGGCGACGTCCTTCGAGGATGCTGCAGCTTATCCTCGGTGATTTCGATTGGTCCTACGTCCGATTTCCTTATCTATCGGCACGTTCTCTATGATTCTCTGATCGTGCGTGGAACCTTGACGTATCTTGTCCTTGGTTCCTTTGGGCTCTTCTCACCCTTGAGAGCCTCTTCTTCACCGATTCCTTCGGTGACTTCTGCTACTTCGTGTACAGAATTGTCCTTTAACGTTTAGTTCCTTGGGCACTTATCTCCTTTAAGGGCCGCTTCTTCACCTGGTTCTACTTAAGCAGGTGGCATCCGTATTCGGAACTTCTTCGAGTACAGGTTTGACTTCACTTGATGGTTTTCTATTCAGCGATAATAATTCTTTTAACGAGATTCGTTTTTTACTCACTCTGGTATCCCACCGCTGTCACCAATGTTGTATCGCCAAAATTCAGTTAGCTACTCTGACTGGCGAGAGTTTGAGATTACTCCGTTATTTTGATCGGGATCTTACCAGATTAAGGGTTAGAACCCAAATGAGTCGAACCAAAGGTAGTCGTATAAAAGAATATTTTATTATCGTAGAAATAGAAAATACAAATGGTAATAATTAACAGAGGCGCGTTGGGCTCGCCTCGTCGGACCAGTCGTGCAGGTTGGTACTTTGAGTCGGAACTGTCTTGTGTCTGCTCTCGGGTCCGTTATATACGGGAAAGAGCGCAATCGCGTAAGCATTTCTTTGTTATCATATTATTGATTTAACAATATTTCTCAAAAAAAGATGTTTAGTATTTTTACTCGTAATTCGGTTAAGATAATAAGAATTACGAGATTCGCTCAATTTTGTAAATATGCTGACTCGACAGTACCCGGCTGAGAAGCCGGCGATGGCTCGCTTGCATAATTGTCATTCAGCATAATTGCACCTGCTCGAGTTCGAACGCGTGTGCCACATGATGTAATGACAACAGTTGCCATATCTGGGGCACACGCGTCGTGATTTGGAATATTCGTAATATTCCCAAATCGAGGTATCTGGGATACAACAACACTCAAAGCTTGTAATATGAACCCGACGAGAAAAAGATGTTTATGCCTTTTCTTCTATCTCCGATGCGTGCCTATGGTTCGAATTTTCTATTCTAACTCATAGAGGGAAGTTCCAAATTTCTGAGCTGGCTCTTCAGTTTGTATTTTTAGCGTTTTATTTGTTTCCTCGTCCAACCAAGAATAGATGAAAGAGGGCATAATATTTTCGGCTTCATTTAACGTTGGAGCGATAATTGATACGTTCAACGAAAGGCTGGGGCGATAGATATATTGTATCGACCCTGCATACTTTCGTATGCTCGTTATTGTTGTGCTTCGAGTTCGTCCGATGCAATTTCCGTTGAGATACAAAATTCCCATTCCCTTTATTACCACGCTAGCGTCTGGTAGAGTGGGACAGAGAATTCTCATATTTTCTGGCTGTGACAAAGAATATAGCCAGCCTCCTTGTGATGGTAAATGAGGCCAGAAAGGCTCATGTTCCGAATAAATTCTCACGTCGCATTGACGATAGGTTTCAAGCGATGGTGATGTCAACATTCTTATCTCGCATGATTTTGCCGTGGCCACCTCATGCAATGGTGATTCCATCGAGCATATATATTTATGATCGGCGGAGACGCAATTGCTGAGGCTAATCATATCCAACGAAAAATACGTACGATGGTCCATGGAAAGCCCCATGTATGGTTCCGCAGGAATTACATGGGCTGATTTTATTCCCTGGCTGGTGGATTGGGGCACCGGCCATGGATGTATTCGGTAAAGAAGATAATTCATGCGATCCAATAATGGCCCATGTACAAGAATGAAAATGCGACCACTATGGTAGACAAGATCTGTTCGCACAATCGTGGCAAGAGATTCCGATCGAAGATGTTCCGGATTAATTGGAAATTCAAAAATCGATGCCTTAAATTGAACTTCTTTCGCCACGAATAACAGCTGCGTCGATGATAATATTGCCGGGTCGAAACGGCCGTCGCGCGCGGTGGCTATCGCTCGGAGATAACGTTCGCACGTTTCAATATAGCGATCAATTTTCGTTTCGACTCGGTGTGCGTAATTGACGAGTGTGCTGTTGTATTGTAGCATTGCTGCTTGACGATTAAAAAGCACTACGTCCGTATGCATTCCTTTTACAAATTCACGCAGCTGATCCAGTCGCTTCGATTCAATTACGCAATTCTTGAGCGTCATGCAATTCTAGTAATTTTGACGCTGTAATGTGCATTTGTTCGCCAATTAGATGTGTTAAATTTGTCCGATCGGCGAACAATCGATCAATTTGTTCATTTATGTAAATTGCATCATCTTCATTAAGTGTTCCGAAAAGCGTTTAACTGATAGACCCCACGAATCCGAATGGCACACTTCTCCTTTTTATCGTATGAGGAAAAGGCTCGGGTTCTTCATTTACGAGCAGGGTGTCACTCGATACTTTGCGTGATTCATCCACCAATGATCCAGCGCGCGCGAGTTGATCAATAATGAATTCCACGCGGAGTAATTCGCGGCGAGAAATCGGTGAATTTACGCGACTGCAAGAATCGTGAACTCCGATTAATTGTTTTCCATCATCTAGAAAATGCTTTAAAAAATTATCTAATTCAATAAAAACAGTTACGGTCCAGACAGCATGTTGTAAACGAAGGGGCGAAACCTTGTCGAAATAAAGTCCCGGCCACTCGTTCGCTGGAATGAGGCGATAAGTACTGTTTATGTTTTGCTGGCCATTCACTAGGCTCAGCACGGTCACGAGTACCGAGAGTAGCACAATGATTGGACGCTGCATAGTGGTGAGCAGCAACAGTCGTTGATCTTCGTTGAGGATGATGGACGGTTGAATATAGATGTGTTGAGTATAGGCGTAACGTTGAGCGTAGATGTAGTGGGGAGTATAGATGTGTGGACGGCGATCCTCGCGTCAGCCTGCAAGTCAATGCGTAGACTATATATTTCACACGCATACACATACGATCGCGACACACACATACTCTATACCCTATTCATACGCAAGTTTGATTTTGTCAACGTGTTTGCGAAAGCGAATTCCGTCTTTCGTCTCGAAAACTACGTTGCTCTTATCAGTGATTTGGATTATTTCATACGGTTCATGATAATGAGCGTCAAACTTTCCCTTTTTCGGTTCTTTTAAAACGTATACGTTATCACCGACTTTTCCCTTGAAAGATCGCGTATGACGATCATAAATGGTTTTTGATTTTTCCTTGGCACAATTTAAATTATTTCCGGCCATTTCGCGAATTTCCCATAAGCGTTTAATTAATTCGGTTAAATATGAATTATAAGTCGCGAGTTTATCATCAACAGGAAATTCTTTGGGCAATCGGGCAATCCTTCCGAACACGATCTCGTGAGGGGTAAAATTCGTCGCTTCGTGTACGCTGGTATTGTATGACAATTCAGCGAATGGAAGCAAGCGATCCCAGTCATCGTATTCAGTCGCGTAATGTTTTATGTATTCGGTCAAAACGATGTGACTGCGCTCAAGCGCGCCATTCGTTTGTGACCGATAACCTGATGTTGTTAATGTCTTGATCTTGAATATTTTTGCGAGTTCTGTGAAAATAGAACTCGTGAACGACGTTCCGCGATCTGTTAAAATGGCTCGCGGGGCACCAAATTGTCCAAACAATCTACGTGCCACGGCCTCTGCGATTGTCGTTGCCTTTAAATCAGGGATGGGCTCGGCCAAACAATATTTTGACAGATGATCTTGCATCGTCAAAATATGTTTATTGCCGTGCGGTGTTGTCGGAAGGGGTCCCACAGTATCGAGAGAGACCTTATTGAAAACATCCGCAGGTGTGTCCGTTATGAGCATTGGTTCGCGCGTTTTTGCGCGCACAAGCTTTTGTTCTTGACATCCCTTGCAACAACGAATAAAATTTTAAACATCATTTCGCAACAGAGGCCAGTAAAAACGTTCGCGAATTCGACGATACGTTTTTGTCACTCCCTTATGACCTCCTACGAGACTTTCATGATCTTCTTTTATGATTCTTTCCCGAATTTCAGCAGGAGCCAGTTGGATTTTTCCGTAGCAAATCTCTACTGAAATCCGCGATTCAGTAAAAATCTCGTGAATCATTTTCAAAAATGCATTCGGAGTGAGATCATCGGTGAAATCTCCAGCTCGCGAGAGACGAATCGAATTCGTGTTCTCTCGAGCCAAGATTTTTCGCAAATTTTCCAAACCAGAGTGAATATTTTCCGCTGTCGTTTCGTCAAAATATTTCTTTTTGACGATGACGCTGAATATTTTGTAGCGACCACGTGGTGTTATCGCAATTTGTCCAATTTTTAAATTTCGCCTTTTCATTTCGGAAGGATCAATCACTCCGAGATCGGACAATAATTTTCCTATTGGAGTGGTTAATTCACCGTCTGTTGCAATTAAATGCACGTAATTGCCACGACTATACGTAAGGCATTCACGTGTTCCTGAAATTTTATTTTTCATTGGAATATTTTCTTCTTCCGAACTATCCGAGATTGATTTTTCTCGCCGTTCGGATCTCGTCATTACACGATTTTTCTTCTTACGAGCACGACGCTCGTATGAGTCGGTGGAATCGACTATACATAAAGAATCATGCATATCATTTCGCACTTGAGGCAGGTCAGAGCTCTGTGCATTTGGTATAAGGGACCGTGCGGGAAAGGAAACAGCGGGGGCTCGAACTTGAGACGGCGGCCATGCTGAATTCGTCTGCGATACCGAAGGGTTCTCGGCTATCCACGCTTGCGGGGCACGGGGAGCGCACGGCGTAGAGCGAGCTGTTGGAGTCACCGGCATACGCGGCATCGAGAAGCGAGAGAACTGAGGCAACTTGCTTACTTTGTCTAGCGCACGCGCCGCCGTATTTTCTCTCTCCTTCTCTTCGCACTCGTCATCGGCGTCTGTCTCATTCTCGCTCACGTGTGGCTTGTGATTTTTCAGAAGACTCGTTCTTCTCAAGAGCTCGCCTTCTGTCAAATCTTGCATGCGTGCAGCCAGCTCTTTTATGCGCCTTTCGAGCTCTGCATCTTGGTTTTCGTCATCGTAGGGATCGAGTTCATTTAATTTTTCCTGAACGCTTTCCTCTATGGCGTCACCTTCGGATAAGCGGTCCAAAAACTCCTCGGGTTTTTCCGCGCTTTCAGTTACTTGGAATCTCTCCTCCAGTTGACGAATACTATCGTCAAATTTCGGAAAGATTCTTGTAAAGCCGGGGAAATTTCGGTCGCTTGTTCAATGATTTCAAGTTCTTCGTTGGTACTATCGTCGGTATCACCGACAATAGGATCAATTGTCACTGCAATCTCTTTTTCCTTTGGTTCTTTTAATTTATCCTCATCTGATTTTTCAACATCAGACGAAGGAATTTTCTTACTTGTCGGTTGATGTGTTTTTTTGAGTTTGATTGGTCGTTTCGCGGGTAATAGAGGGGCAGGGAACATACTTTGATGCAATCTCTGCACCGGGGGTTCCGAACCTTCAATGCTCGAGCTTGCTGTCGAAGGAGGGGTCAATACGGCGTTCGCGCCAGCGGCCCTTGCTTGAGCCGCACGCGTACGCGAGGCTATCGCGCTCCTCTCCAACTCTGTTGGTTTTCTTGTTGATGTTATCGGACGTTTTGCTATTGCACCTCTTCCCGTGGGCGCTCGGATTGGGTCAGAGTTTAATCTCGGCCTTCCTACACCACGTGGTTCCGTATTTATCGGAAACAATTTCGCAGGTGGCGCGGATGAGTCTGAACTCGACGCATTACCAGAATTCACGGGATTTCGTGACAATGCATCGGCATTTGCGTTCAAACGACCAGGCTTGTAGACAAACTGATAATCAAAATTTTGCAATTTCAATCTCCAACGAATCAGACGTTTTCCCGGGTCATTCATTGAACCAATCCACTTGAGAGGCTCGTGGTCGCAAATCAGTTTGAATTTTCGCCCATATATATACGGTTGAAAATGTTCAAATGCCGCAACCACGGCAAAACACTCCTTTTCAGTCGTGTAGTAATTTTTCTGTGCCTTGGTGAGGATACGAGAGTAGTTAGTCATGGGTTTTTCTTGCCCTTCATGCTCTTGACTTAAAATCGCTCCCACGGCAAAGTCGGACGCATCCGTTGTAATGGTAAACGTCTTAGAAAAATCAGGGTATTGCAGAACGGGTTCTGTATACAGTGCCGCTCGCAAATCCCTAAAACTCCGATCTTGTTCGAGACCCCAAATGAATTCTTTTCCCTTTTTAAGGAGGTCGGAGAATGGCTTGGCTCGAGCGGAAAAATTCTCGATAAATCTTCGATAATATCCCGCGAGTCCAAGAAATTGTCGAATAGCTTTTTGTGTTTTTGGTGCTGGAAATTTTTCCATCGTCATCAACTTTTTCGGGTCAGGTCGCACTCCATCACGGCCGATAATGTGGCCAAGATACGCGACCTCCCTCCTTAAAAATTCGCATTTATCGGGTTCAAGGACCAGATTTGCGTCCTCGAGACGAGCCATGAGACGTCTTACCTTTTTCGTGTGCTCGTCTAATGTTCTTGCAAAAATTACGATGTCGTCCAGGTACACGAATAATTCAGTGCCCTGGAGACCTCGCAAAACATTATCCATCAAGCGCTGAAATGTTGCCGGCGCATTTTTCAATCCCTCGGGCATTCTGACATATTCATAATGTCCGTTGGGGGTTGAAAATGCCGTTTTCACGCGGTCTTGAGAATCCATTGGAATTTGTTGAAACCCGCTGGCAAGGTCAAATGTGGAAAAATATTTCGCTTGACCCAGCTGATCGAGTATTTCAATGATGTTAGGCAAAGGGTACGCGTCGGCGATGGTTTTCTCGTTCAGTTTTCTGAAGTCGATTACCATACGCATTCGCGGTCTACCTTGCGAGTCAGGTTTTTTTGGTACAATCCAAACGGGTGAATTGTACGGAGATTGAGACGGCACAATAACCTCGTCACCAAGTTTCTTAGTTATTTGTCGTTCAATCTCTTGCACGATTGGAAAACGATATTGACGAGTGTTTAACGGGATCTCGTCAGTCGTCGGAATCTCCCCGATTGGTACAATCTATCACCAGGTAACCTGTATCGCTCGGGGAACTCCTCGACGAGTTTCCTCACGTGATCTCAGTCAACAGCCGTCAAATCATGTAAGCGAAGAGCTTTCATTATTGCTTCTACGCGATTTGTTGGGGGTTCCTCGTCTTCGCTTGACGAAGAACTATACTCTTGATTTATTTCAAACGCAGGATTGCAATATTCGAAAGGAATCAATTCTTGAGGAGTAACTTCGATATTCACGTCCTCTGATAAGGTATTGACGGCCATTACATGGAAAACGCCATTGGTTTGGGAGACCAATGCCTCACCAATGTACAATCCATCAATCGTGTCAATTCGCGGCAAGTATCCTTCCTTCAACTCAGGATTTACCGTCGCTATTCGAATCGTTTCGCGCGTACGAGCTCTAATGCGAAAAATTTGCGCTTTAGGTTCGTCGCGTTTGATACTGGAGTGACTCGTCGAGGAGAGAATTTTATATTCTCCGTCCTCCTACTCCGAGCCGAGAAAAGGCTTGGGACGAGTCGGCTCACTGTGCGTCACGAGAGTGTTATGATGAAATGAAATTTCAGCCTTTTCTTGACGCAAGTACGGTTTTCCGATTATCCTCTTGCATTTCACCGGGAGACTACGAACGACATGAAAAACATTCGGTATGTCAGTGAAATGAAGTTTGACTGTTCCTACCGTGTACAAAAAATTTTCGGTTATTCCAGAAATTTTTACTCGTTCGTCTAAATTGATAAGAACGTCGCCCTTAAGGGATTCAAATTTGATGATATTAATGTCCGCGCCTGTGTCGATGAAAATTTTTTCGCTCCCTTCGATAAGTTCCGGGGCCCGTAAACGTATTACAGGTGATTCACCGACAATCGTTTTCCATAGTACAATCCGAACTTGACTCTGAGAATCTTGTCCGGGTTTTTCATACCGTTCCCTCGAATCCTGAGAACGATTTGACAATTGTGAAATTGCACGTGTACCGGAATTCGAGATGCTCGCGGGTATTACCTCACCCCGCGGGGGTTCTATTTCTTTTAATAAGGGTCCCGCGCGTGGTGCGTCGCGTGGTGAATGTGAGCGTTTATTCAATGGGCATCCCATACAACCGCGTCCACGAGTGCAACACGTTCGAGGATCACAATTTTGGTGATAAAATCCGATTCCAGGGCTCGGAGGTCTTGGTGAGAAATTTTGATCGGGTTTTAAAATACTCGTTGGTTGTCGATCTTGAAAAGGGACAGACCGAACAGGGCTCGGTGTGCGATACCTCTCACGGTCTACGTATCCCGTGCGATTAGATGCTGGCGACGGAGAACGCGATTCCTTACCGAAATTTTGCGGATATTCACGTCGAGTAAATCGCACGTGCAATTCCTCATCCGTTTTTGCTCGGCTATATCGTGAGCTTCGAATTGCGAGACGTTCAGCAATTTTGAAAGCATCTTCAAGGTTTGCTGGTTCTCGCATATCGACAGGCTCACTAATATGCATTGGCAATGCGTCAATGAACGAACGAAGGGCAATTTTGCTCAAATGGTCGGAATTATTAGCCACGTGAGCGCCGTCGTTTCCTTCTCTCCAGGCACTGTGTCCACTGGAAAGAAGAATTCGAATCCTATCGTAAAATTGTCCGACGGTTTCATCACGCTTCATTCGCGCTCGTGTGAGTTCCTGTACATAATAATCAAAGGTTTTTCCGCTCACGAGTCGCGATTTTAATGTGGAAATTAATTCGTCCACCGTGTTAATTCGTTTACCGTAAACGCAGTTTCTCACGTTACCGCGTAATCGAGAAATTATCGCGTTGACGTATTCAGCTTCAGCACCCGGAGGAATAAAAGTCGACCAATTGCGTATGTCCTGAAGGAAATCCTTCAGGGCCATATTCGTGCCATCGTACACGGGTATGTTAAGCATTCGATTTTGCAGCGACATGCTCTCCACCATGCTTGTCATGGTGGCCATGAGCTCTGTCGCATTTTCAATTCGCGGACGGGTTCACGCCGTTTCTACTCGATTCGTCTGTCATTTTGCTTGTATTGTTATTTAATTGGGGAGTTTTTTTTATCGTATTTTTCTTTCTTCTTGATTGTTTCACGGAAAATCTAAAACCCCATCGCACCCAAAGGGCACGTCGTGAACGACAATAAACTCCGAAGAAACGCCCTCGACAGATAACGTGGTGGTACCAATGAAATTTGTGTTCGAGTAGCTAAAGTTCAAAGTATTTATTGTGGGGTTTAATAGTGACGCGGCTCTAATGACGTTTGCTGTCGCGCCAGTGTCTACAATAAACCTCCCGAATCCGTTTACGAGATCAGGAGAATAATAGACAACAGTTGTTATTCCCACCGAAATTCCCGCGGGTACGCCTACCGGAAATTCGCGATGAACCATTGAAAGTCGCAAAAGAAGAAAATTTTTGTTGTGACCATAACCAAATTATAAAAATTACCAAAAATACCAAAATCACGAAAGTTTGACTCTCACCAGATCACGGTTTTATATTGAGGGAAAAATAAAATTAAACGAATTTTTTCCTTTTACAGAATTCGATTTTGCAATTCACAAATTTAAATTGACAATTATTACTAAACAATATAACCGAACGATCACCAGTCTCGGAGGGGAAATGGCAAGGCAATATCCCACCGCTGGCACCAATTTATTTGTTACGTGCGAACGTAACTCGGGGTAATTTTCCCCGATCGACTTACCGTCTTTTAATGTTTGGGCCGCCTTGCCTCGTCCTTTACAGGCCCGTTCCCGTCGCGAGATGGCTGATCGTTTAGGATATAAGTGATTTATTATATAGAATAAAAATAGATCGATTTGAAATAACTAAATTTTTTAGTCGTAGCAAACTCTTAATCTTAAAAGCTAACCTAATATCACACACACATTCATTCTCAGATTCGCTCACCCTTTGATGAGACGTTGGTTAAATCCCTTTCTTTTGTTTCGATTCACAATTTTTGTAGTCACAAACGGTAAAAACAATAGTTTGTTTCACACGAGACTCGTGACACACCAACCCACTATGCGGTACTCATCCCGCCTACACGAGGATGAGGTTTATTTCGCGGTGCAGGGAGGAAACAGAGTATTCCGGATTCACAACTCTTTAGTTATTATTCGGTCAAAAACAGTTCGAATATTTATATAAAAATTACGGGCGCTCGCGACACACTAACCCACTATGTGGTACTCGTCCCGCCTACACGAGGATGAGATTTACGACACGGCGCAGGGAGGACACGGAACGACCCGGAGTCTCAGCTCTTAGGTGTTAACCCTTTTAATTTTTGTCTAAGACTGATTTCTCCGTCGCCTCGAGAGTAGGATTTTTCCCCTCTCGAGCGACCGAGGAATCAGCTCCTGGTTTTTTTCCAGAACTCAAATTTCTATTCCACGTGCAAAACTCCTGACATGGTCGTTTTGCACCCGCGTGAATCCAGGGACTCTGTCGTTCTCATGATCGCGAACTGCTGCATCGCCGAATAACTCGGACGAGGCAACAGCTCGCGAGCTGCGAATTTTATATTATGGCTATCGTAACGGATATTCCGTTCTTGAAATCAAAAGTGAGCGCATCATGAGAGCGTAACGCGATATTAGCTAAAGAAATGTATTAAATGAAATGAAATAAGACGAAATATTAAAATATTTAAAATATCAAAATGCTTCAAAATGTTATGAAAAATGTCGCTAATACATGAAATGTCGGGATGTAACAATTACGAAAATTTTCTATTAAAATTTTCGTAGCTCCCGAGTATTAATCGCGAATTTTCGCAGTGAACGGAGCTCTTAGCGACGCGCAACTATTCTCGTGCATCAGCATACACTCTATACAGGTAAGTACCGTTCGTTCTCGGTTGAAATATACACGCCCCATATTTCCCGTTCGCGAGATTTTTCCAAAAGGGATCGCCGTCTCGAAAAGGATATCGTTCGAGGAAGGGAATTTTCCCTTTTCCCTTTCGACGAACCCTGGTTCTCGCCGCACTTTCACGATCACGCGTGATACGCTCTCGAATCCCTTTCCCGTGGTAAATAAACGCGAGTGAAAACAAAAAGAAAAAAGAAACTCGCGTGGGTTTTTGCGAATTACGAACGCTCTCGAATTCTTCGAGAACAAACGCGAGTTACATTTCGCGAAGTTCTCAAAAATTACTAAATTTTCAAAGCGCTCTCGGATTTTAGAAAAAAAATTAACAGCGAGTGATATCTCGCGAATTTTTCGAAAATCATAAAATCTCGAACGCTCTTGAATTCTTTGAGAACAACCGCGAGTTACATTTCGCGAGTTTCTCGAAAATTATTAAATTTTCAAAGTGCTCTCGGACTTTCGAAAAAATTATCAGCGAGTGATATTTCGCGAATTTTTCGAAAATCATCAAATCTCGAACGCTCTCGAATTCTTCGAACACAACCGCGAGTTACATTTCGCGAGTTTCTCGAAAATTATTAAATTTTCAAAGTGCTCTCGGATTTTCGGAAAAATTATCAGCGAGTTATATTTCGCAAATTTTTCGAAAATTATCAAATCTCGAACGCTCTCGAATTCTTCGAGAACAACTGCGAGTTACATTTCGCGAGTTTCTCGAAAATTACTAAATTTTTAAAGCGCTCTCGGATTTTCGAAAAAATTAACAGGGAGTGATATCTCGCGAATTTTTCGAAAATCATAAAATCTCGAACGCTCTCGAATTCTTTGAGAACAACCGCGAGTTCTATTTCGCGGGTTTCTCGAAAATTATTGAATTTTCAAAGTGCTCTCGGATTTTCAAAAAATTATCAGCGAGTGATATTTCACGAATTTTTCGAAAATCATCAAATCTCGAACGCTCTCGAATTCTTTGAGAACAACCGCGAGTTACATTTCGCGAGTTTCTCGAAAATTATTAAATTTTCAAAGTGCTCTCGGATTTTCGAAAAAATTATCAGCGAGTGATATTTCGCGAATTTTTCGAAAATCATCAAATCTCGAACGCTCTCAAATTCTTCGAGAACAACCGCGAGTTACATTTCGCGAGTTCCTCGAAAATTACTAAATTTTCAAAGTGCTCTCGGATTTTCGGAAAAATTAACAGCGAGTGATATCTCGCGAATTTTTCGAAAATCATAAAATCTCGAACGCTCTCGAATTCTTTGAGAACAACCGCGAGTTACATTTTGCGGGTTTCTCAAAAATTATTAAATTTTCAAAGTGCTCTCGGATTTTCAAAAAAAAAAATTATCAGCGAGTGATATTTCGCGAATTTTTCGAAAATCAACAAATCTCGAACGCTCTGGAATTCCTTGAGAACAACCGCGAGTTACATTTCGCGGGTTTCTCAAAAATTATTAAATTTTCAAAGTGCTCTCGGATTTAAAAAAAAAAATTATTAGCGAGTGATATTTCGCGAATTTTTCGAAAATCAACAAATCTCGAACGCTCTGGAATTCCTTGAGAACAACCGCGAGTTACATTTCGCGAGTTTCTCGAAAATTATTAAATTTTCAAAGTGCTCTCGGATTTTCGGAAAAATTATCAGCGAGTGATATTTCGCGAATTTTTCGAAAATCGTCAAATCTCGAACGCTCTCGAATTTTTCGAGAACAACCGCCAGTTACATTTCGCGAGTTTCTCGAAAATTATTAAATTTTCAAAGCGCTCTCGGATTTTCGGGAAAGTTAACAGCGAGTGATATTTCGTGAATTTTTCGAAAATTATAAAATCTCGAACGCTCTCGAATTCTTTGAGAACAACCGCGAGTTACATTTCGCGAGTCTCTCGAAAATTATTAAATGTTCAAAGTGCTCTCGGATTTTCGGAAAAATTATCAGCGAGTGATATTTCGCGAATTTCTTGAAAGTCATCAAATCTCGAACGCTCTTGAATTTTTCGAGAACAATCGCGAGTTACATTTCGCGAGTTTCTCGGAAATTATTTAATTTTCGAAGCGCTATCGGATTTTCGGAAAAATTAACAGCGAGTGATATTCCGCGAATTTTTCGAAAGTCATAAAATCTCGAACGCTCTCGAATTCTTTGAGGACAACCGCGAATTACATTTCGCGAGTTTCTCGAAGATCATTAATTTTCCAAAGCGCTCTCGGATCTTCGGAAAAGATAACCGCGAGTGATATTTCGTGAGTTCCGCGAGAGGCACGAGTCTTCGAACCCTTTCGAAGTTCTCGGTAGTTCCCGAGCTCTTTCAAACTTCCCTTTTCTTCGTTCTCTCCATATGCTTTCTTTGGCTAACGCTCACGCGCCGTCACCCTTATCCTCACAGAGGGACAATGACAACACGAGGGCAGAAAGTCCTCGACGTTCCGTCGCGCATCTCGGAGGAAGGGGGTCAGCTCGCTTCCTCAGAGGATAGCGACCCGGCACCGTTCGCGGACCTGAGCCTCGAGACACGAGGTTCGGTCCCCGAGAGGCGCAGGCGAACAAGCGCTCCTAGCTCTCGCACGCGGAGGTGGGCGAGTAATTTCAACCCTTCCGCGGGTAGCTCGGCCGTCCGGCACCCCAGAATCGGGACGCCGAGCAACGTTGCTCCCGAGGACCCACTCGTGAACAGGTCCTACGAGATACCGCGTTCACCTCAAGGGCGTGAGCGACCCCGACGGCGGATTTCCGTCCGTCGGGAAGATTTTGAGGAGTTGGACGATCGGTCAATCGATCAACCACCCAATCAAGGCCGGTTCTTATCGCCCCACCGAGTGCTCCCAGAGGTCCGCCTATGGGAACTGACGTTCTCAGGGCGACGGGGGGAAGGCGTAGAAGACTTCCTTGCTCTCGTCGACGAGGGTCGATCGTTAGTCCCTATCCGGGACACCGATCTCCTCAAAACGCTCTCGTTTTGCCTGAAGGGCGTGGCCCGGATATGGTACAGGGAGACCCGTACCTCGATGCTGTCGTGGGCGGAGGCCAAATCCACTTTCCGCTAATGATTCTCGGACCCGGACTACCAGATCGCGCTGCGGGAAGAGATCTCGAACCAGACTCAGGGTTTCGCCGAGTCCGTGCTCGCGTACCTGAGCTGCATGCGCGGCTTGTTCGCACGTTTGGACCCCCCGTGGTCGGAACGCGAACGAGTCCGGTATGCACACCGGAATATGCTCCCGTCGTACCGCCTCGTGGTCCCCCTGGATGAGGGGGCCACGATGACAGGTTTCGAGCGTTCGGCAGCCCGTCAGGAGCAAGTCCTGAGGAGCGCGAAGACGCGGCACCCCCCGCCGAGGCTGGACGCATCCTTGTGCCCGAGCCTCGCTTATCGCGAACCACGGGCGTCGCAACGCTTTCCCCGACGCGCGGCGCTGAAAGCCGCGCAAGATCTCGAGGAGGCCAACGTAGCCGAGCTCTCGCAGGAAGAGGAAGATCGTTATGACCTCCTATAAGCTTTGATGCGACCCCGCTTGCGACAAGCTCCGGATACCGAGCGAGGCTCGCGAGGCCCCGCAGCGTCCCGCCCATCCCAGTCGAAATCGCTACCGAAGCCTCCTTCAAAGGATGTCCCGAGGGTTGAGGGGAATCCCTCGACACCACCTTCTACCGACACTACCGACATCAGCACCCTCGGACAAATGGGGGTGTTGGAATTGTCACAAGCCAGGGCACCGTCACCGCGAGTGCCAAGAGACGCAGCGGCTCTTCTGCCGCCGGTGTGGATCCTCGGGTACGACCACGGCACGTTGCCCGTTTTGCAACAAGGCAAACGCGGATGGGGGCGCGTGAGCAGCCACACCGCGCCGCCCCTGCCTATCGGCCTCGATCCCGTTTCTTTCTCGCTAATTCTGGGTTCAACCCCGAGGTGCTCCCGTGTATCGAAGCCCCGTCGCCACGCTACCGCACGCAAGAAGAGACGGAAGCGATCGATACAAACCCTGGATCCCGTCACGCCATCGCAGGAGGAAAACGCCTTGCTTGACGGAACGGTGGTCAATGCCGCCTCGAGTTCAGGCGTTATCGCATTTAGGGTTGAAATGACCATCTATGGTCGACCCGTACGAGCTCTCGTGGACTCGGGTGCGACGAGGACGTTTATCGGCCCCGCACCCCTCAAGTCGCTTTCCGGTTTCGGTATTCGCGCGAAACCGATCCCACCGCGATCCGTATTAGTCGCCAACAGCCAGGTCGGGACGGTGCGAGTGGCCTACGAGCTACCGACCCTCTTAAACGGCCGGCAAACCGATGCCCTCGCTCACCACTTACCTTCGCTCTCGGAAGATCTGATCCTCGGGTTAGATTTTCTACGCTCTGCAAAAATGGTGGTAGACTTCTTCGCGGAGTCGTGATACTTCCGCGACACACCCGAAGAGCGCTACTCTTTCGATCCCGAGGGCGACACCCCACGCATCACGATGTACTGTGGGCTTCGAACCCCAGGTATCGGCGAGACCATTCGCCTACGCGAATTTCTCGAAGCTCACGTACCTCAAGTTCCCGCCGAATCGGCGGTCACCTCGCTCGTTGCACACAGCATCGAGATAGGGGACAGTCTGCCCATAAAGCAGAAGCCGTATCCCGCGACGCTGATCATTCGCGACATCATGTGGGCGGAAGTCGACAAAATGATCGCGACGGACGTTATCGAGCCATCAAAAAGCGACTGGGCCAGCCCAGTCGTGATGGTGAAAAAACCAAATGGCAAATACCGTTTCTGTATCGATTACAGGAAAGTTAACGCGGTCACGAAGAAGGATGCTTACCCCATCCCGAACATGACCGGGATTCTCGACGAGTTGAGGCAAGCAAACTACATCTCGACTCTTGATTCTCGGGAGATCACGGCTTTCGTGGTACCCGGCAGAGGCCTGTTTCAATTCAAGCGGATGCCATACGGGCTCACGAATGCTCCCGCCACGTTTCAACGTATGTTGGACCGACTTATCGGTGCGGAAATGTACCCGCACGTTTTCGTATACCTCGACGACATAATCATCGTCACAAGGACCTTCGACGAGCACCTGACGTGGCTCCGAAGAGTTCTCGACAAGATCTCGTCTGCGGGCCTCGCGATTAACCGTGAGAAGAGTGAGTTTTGCCGCTCTCAAGTCCGCTACCTCGGCTTCTTGGTCTCGAGGTTGATCCCGAAAAGATCTCGCCCGTTCTCGATTTTCCCGCACCGAGAAATCTTCGGCAATTACGCCGTTTCCTCGGCATGGCATCCTGGTATCGTCGTTTTATACCCGAGTTTGCCACGATCGCAGAGCCGCTAACGCAACTCACCAAGAAGGACAACCCCTGGAGGTGGGATCCCGAGCAACAGCACGCTCTCGACACCCTGAAACAACGGCTTACGAGCACACCCATGCTCGCCTGCCCAGATTTCTCGCTCCCGTTCACGCTCCAGACGGATGCCAGTAGCGTCGGTCTAGGCACTGTGCTCACGCAAGTGATCGGTGGTCACGAACGCGTTATCGCTTATACGAGCCGCGCTCTGTCGGCACCGGAGAGGAAATACTCCGTAACCGAGCAAGAGTGCCTCGCTGTGCTCTGGTCAATACGGAAGTTTCGATGCTACCTTGAGGGGTACTCCTTCACGGTTATTACTGACCACAGCAGTCTGCGGTGGTTACATAGCCTGAAGAATCCCACGGGTCGGCTTGCCCGATGGGCTCTGGAGTTGCTGGAATACAGCTTCGTTATCGTCCACCGCAAAGGCACGCTGCATCATGTTCCCGACGCGCTCTCGAGGATCCCTGAGGGTCAACCCGACGCAATAAATTGCGTCCGGGATACTCAGGATGCCTGGTATCGACGGCGGTTCCGTGAGGTTTCGCGAACCCCGGACAAATTCCCGGACTGGAAGATAGTCGATGGCCGCCTGTACTTCTACCGACCAACCGATCTTGCTGATCTCGATTTCGAGGATCTCGACGCGTGGAAGCTCGTGCTGACCCGCGAATCCCGACCGGTCGTTTTAAACGAATGCCATTCGCTACCGCAAGCCGGCCATTTGGGCGTCGAGAAGACGGATCGACGTCTAGCGACGAACTATTACTGGCCCGGCATGTTCAAGGACGTGACGGCTCACGTGCGGCAGTGTGACACCTGCCAACGCTGCAAGGTCGAGCAGCAAGCTCCCGCCAGTCTGATGGGGCACCGAATAGTTGAGGAGCCCTGGACAACTGTAGCTTCCGACATTATGGGTCCAGTCACCCGCTCACCGGCCGGTAACTCATACGTTCTCGTCATCCAAGACCTGTACACCAAGTGGATGGAGGTCTGCCCGTTGCGAAGAGCCAACGGGAAAACGATCGCGAAAGCTCTCGACGACTTAGTCGTGACTCGATGGGGAGCCCCTCGAGTCTTGATCACGGACAACGGCACCGAGTTTATCAACCGGGACCTACGTCAATTTACCGAGCGAGTGGGTTTACGGCATAGCACCACGCCGCCGTACCACCCGCAAGCGAACCCTACCGAGCGGGTGAACCGCGTGGTCAAAACCATGACCCGCGCGTTCCTTGGTGCAGACCATCGAGAATGGGACCACCACCTGCATGAGTTCCGGTTTGCGTACAACACGGCGCATCACAGCTCTCTGCAGGCCACGCCTGCGTTCGCGAACTTTGGTCACGAACCTTCGGCCGCCGTCTCGCGGCGACGTGCAGATGAGGGTGATCCCAAAATCATTCCTCGCCCCCACGAGGAATGGATGAGACGGATGGCCCGTTTAGACACCTTACGCACGGCCTTCGCCCACGCTCTCGACGAAGCTTTTCGGAGGCAGCCCGAACAGTACAATGCCCGCCACCGGGATCGTACGTTCGAGGTGGGAGACCTGGTCTTACGGCGAGCCGGAACGCTCTCGTCAGCGGCTCGGCATATATCGACCGCGCTCTCGCAACCCTTCGAAGGACGATACATGGTCTCGAAGCGTCTCTCGCGGGTAGTCAATGAACTATCCGGTCTCGACGGGCGATCAAAGGGAAACATCTCCGTGCAAGACCTTAAGCCTTATAGACCACCCGACGTCCCAGACTAAACCTTTGTTTAGTTACAGGCTACCGACATGAGTGACTCCGAGTTCTCAGACGACGAGGCGATGGTGATCGTGGAGGGAGGCGGCGGGAGCCCAGCCACCTGGTTCGACGAGATGTTGAGGGTCACGGCGGACCTCGACTCGCCGGCGCGGCCAAACCCCGCCCCCGCATTACCCGACTCAACCTGGGACCTACTCCAGGCATGCGCGGTGGCGCTGCAAGACGCCAACGCAAAGGACGCGGAGGGGCTCGCTAGAGCCATCCGCGAACTCTCGCAGGGAGTGGTGAGACCCTCGCCCTACTCGACCGGAACGACGGTCACTCCAGACCCACTCCAGCTACCGGACGCGGCGGTGCTGGACCAACCCGTCGCGGAGTTAACGGACGCTCCCGTCCCACTACCGACACCCGGCCTGGCAACACCGACGACGGCCGGGACGCTCTCGAGGCAGGACATGGAATCCACCACCCAGGGGAAATCCGCTGCTACCGATCCGCTAGGGCTGGCTGGGCCATCCACCTGGGGCCAAAGGCCAGCCACCCGCGAAGGCCTCTCTCCCGATACACGGCGGTCCCGAGTGGGCCCCGTACGCTCTCGCCGTGCTGCTCTTGAGCGGGCATGTTATAGTTATGGTGAGCCAGGGCACTGCTATTCGAAATGCCCGCACGGCCCCCCGACGAAGACGTTCTGCCGCCGCTGCGGTCGGAAGGGCAAGACCCTCAAGACGTGCCCTAGCTGCAGCCAGAAGTGATAGCGCCAAGGGCCCTCTGTGCCGGTGGTCGGGCAAAACGTCCCCCGGGACGAATTGAGGAGTGCGCGGGTCGCTAAGGCCCAGGCCGAACCCCCGCGCACCCCGGGAGTCGCCCCGGTGGAAGTTGCGGCCGCATCAGCGGCTCCAGCAGGCAAGCGTAAGAGAACGCGCTCCCGAAGGGCGAGGAGGGGCAAGCAGGCGCCTGTTCAAGGCTAGGCGCGCCTCGCCGCTCTCGTGGGGATCTCTCGAACCCCAGATCTCGTACATGGCCGAAGCCATAGCTCTCGTTAAAAGAACCACGCGTTCTTGTTCTCGCCAAGGACCCCAAGTCTTAGCTCTCGCAATGGCCACAGGCCACAGCTCTCGATGAAGGGACCATGAGTTCTCGTGTTCACCGGCGGCCCTCCGGCCCGACCACGTGATCGATCACAGGTTAGAGTGGACATTGGAAGAACCGAGGAGTCTAGCTCTCGTAAGGTGGGTCAATAGACCCCCGATCTCGTGAAAGGAACACCCGGCAACGGGAAATCCAGCTCCCACCGCCGGTCAAATGGCCGCTGCTCTCGCCAGGGGCCTTCGGGCCCAGATCTCGCCATGCTCTCGCGACTCACCTGAGTCTCACAAGAGACTAAAAGAAAGTCACCACCACAAGCGCCACGGCTACGCTCTCGTCACAGATCCCACGATCTAGATCACGCAACGCTCTCGGAACCGCATAAGACGTGAGGATATTGAGGAGGACCATTGGGTTGATTTTGGTAAGTCCAGTTCCACTCTTATTGTGCCGTCCAGGACCATGTGCGTTCAACATCGGCCATAAGTTGGTCACGATGGAAAATTTTGATTTTATTCACGCAACTTTCTCGTGCGAGTGCGATTACGCACTTGGCAAACGTTCTTTTTTTCCCAGACGTAAATTATGCTCCCGTTAGTAACCTGGGAGGAAAAGTTCCGCCGAAAAGAATCGGCGTTAGAACCGATCTCGAAAAAAATAACCTCTCGACACCCTTGTTGGCGTGAGAAGTGGTCGATATGAGATGTTGCGTTACCGAATTCATGACTCGTGATTAGATAACGTTTGATCCCTACGCCAAAGCCACCCGTAAGGGGTGAGGAGTTGTGACGTGATTTTTTGGGAATCACGGCCACAAAGCCAGAAACGCTCTCGCAAAGAAAATGTATCATTTCCGTCTTGCTGCCCGATTCAGTACAGTAAAGAACACGTGTTCTCGCTCAGTCACGTTTCAAGCACGTGACACATGATTTTGGTATTGATTCGGCTGAGAAATGTTCACAGAAGGTCGCGCGCTCGAATCCGTCGGGAAAATATGTCTCCAGGTAATGAGTTGCCCGACGGAGGAGAGCGCCCGACGAGAAGTCTCGATGGAATTGTCAGAGGTCCGACTGTAATGCCGGCGCCCCAGCGTAGAAGGAATCGCGAGCTGGAGAGCAGGCGGAGAGTGTTACGGGCAATGGCTGGGAAGCATTGCGCCGCGTTAGGTACAGTAGAGCCTTGCTTTCGCTCGGATTCCGGGGGAAGCTGCCACCGAGATTCTCAACACGCTACCGAGGATGATTATTCTCCAATCACGCTCTCGGAAACGTAAGAAAGAAGAATAATGAGGCTGCAGCTATCGGTCAGAGAATTTGGGCGATTATCCAAATTCTCAACAAGAGATTAAGAGAATCGGTCTCCGAACACCGTCAAGATAAGACCTTGCGCTCTCGCTATTGTGTCGGCTTCGTATTGACGTGCGGTCTCGCTCTCTCTCGTTCGCGCTCCGCGTATCGTGCGACTTGCTCTCGCTTGTGTGACATACGCGCGCCTCGTGTCTGTGTGTGTTCGAGTTTGTCACGCGTTCTCGCTGGATAATTGCGAATAAGACTCGCACCGTTTTCGATGAATAATCCTTCGAATCATTCAAGTGCAGTGTGCGATGCACCGGCGCTGGTTCCTGGTTCGGCAGGAAATGGCTCTCGCACCTCACCAAAAGAATTACTTCTTTTTAGGTGAGTCGGTTATCGTTTTGGTTTCGTTTCGTGTTGGAAAATAGTTCTCGCGCTACTTGCTGACATTCAACTCCGACCCTCTCTACCATAACCTGCATCCTGAGCGGCCGCGCATTTCCGCAACCGCTCATCCTCGTTCGTACGTTCCGTCCGTCTGTATCGTCCCATTTTGTCCGTGCGGGAATCGAGGTCTTCCCACTCGATTCCCAGTTCAGTCCGGTTAGCCCAGCGGCGAAATAAAAAGTGCATTCGAGGAGACGAGCGCTTCCCACTCGATTCCCAGGTATGACCGGTTTGTTAATTTCCGGGGGAACAAAAATTAACTGGCGCTCACCAGGAATGTTTGGGACGTTACGTGCGGGGGTGACGGCCGAAGGTGACGGACTCGGTATCGTCTCGATCTCGTCGAAGGAGAAAGAAAATCCTTCACAACACATGCATGAAAAACCTCAACAACATGCGTGGCGTGATAAGTAGTAGTAGTCAACGGGGCTTGACTGGAAAATGCTTCAATAACTCCGAGCCTTACATTACCGCCGAGATCAATAGTTTTTCAGTTCAGACTTGTCCTCGATGCTACTTGCGTCGTCCGCTATTGCGTAGTGAAGTGCGCGTTTTAATTCCATTAAAATGATTTAAATGTCGAGATATTTTTTTCTACGAAATTCAGCAAAATTCGCTTAAATATGATTGACTGTCGAGTTAGTGTTTTATGACATTTCCTGGGAGATTAAGGATTTCGCTTTTTAGACTTTTCTAATTTTTTTTAAATCAAGCGCGATGTTTCAGAGGGCCTCCAAACACGCGGGGCCTATGGCTGCAGCTCCTGTAGCACCCCATCCCCTAAATCCAGGCCTGCCCGTTCGAACCATTACTTCGTTTCGATTGGATATTTAGAATTCTCCTCTGCTTATCGTACATAATTAGTCAGAAATTTGAGAGAAATTTTGTTGCATTATTATTTGTACGCATGAAAAATGCATAAGCGCCTTGCTGTCAGTCACATTCTTCTCTTCATCACCGTTGCTATTTCCCCTTATTTTTCTGCCCCGATGCCTCTTTTATGAAACATTGGCAAAAATTATTTTAATTTGTTTTCCGAGAAAAGATCTCCATCCAGAAATCCTCGACCAACTGCAAGCAAACTCGGCCCTTTTCAGAGCTAACAATATCAATCGAATAATAACCTCCAGGCACCAAACCCCGCAAACAGGTGCTTCGAAAGAAGGAGCCCGGGAAGGAGCAAAGGAAATTTCCCTCTTTCTCCATACCCAAAATTCCCTTCCCATTCATATATTGGGTTTGGGAAAAAGTGCTTTGCGTTTTCTCCTAAAAGATGGCTTGAAAGTTGGATATCTCTAGTAATAGTTATTGAATAAAGCTATCCTTGTAGCGCGTTTGGAAGGTAACAGTCCATAGAACATTCTAGATATAAAGATAGCGTCATTCAGTCCAGAAGTCATTTCCATCATATTTTGCTTTTTTACTTCCAAAAAGGGAAAAATGCAGCGTAGGCTCATCAAAAATTGTGTGGTGTTTATGGTGATGAGTGCTTAAATGAATGCTAGTGTCAGAATTGATTTGCTTATTACGTACCGGGAGGCACGTTGCAAGGATAAATATAAATGTTAGGAATCGAAATGCATGTTTGAAGATTGAAATTCATCATTCTATACGTACATTTGGGCGCCTCTACACAGTCCCATGCGGGCCCGGGCACAGCTGAAAAGGGTGAATGTCTCTTCAATGATAACGCAATCTAGTTAGAATACATCATATACTACGGAATTTATTATACCATGTCACCACGGGTGACATGATATCCCAAAGTATGCAAAAAAGAGCGAGCGGAGATCTGCATACGCTGTGATCAAGAATGAGAGAGACAGACGGCGCTTACAATACGCGCGACGACTCTCGGATACAAAATGCTGACTTACGCCGGAGCTCCGGGCTATCGCACGCTACGATGTGTGTGTGTATGTTTGTATGTTTGTCCGTACAGGCCGAGCGTGGATCTTGAGCCGCACTCTGGACGCCGATCTTACCAATACACTTACGAGTCTATAATCACACTAGGGTCTCTATGTAGCGAGGGCGAAGATGCACAATCCACGCACTCGCTAGCGATGGCCGAAAGATCCGCAGTGCCACGAAGTTGAAGAAATCGTTGAACAGTTCCGTTATTATTATTGAGCGTAAATGTTTAGCAATTACTTTTATTAGTTCTCGGTTTACTATTTTGTCTGTTATATTATTTAAATGATTAATTGTTGCAACGAAATGTTAATTATCCCAAATGTTTGGAAACACTTATTTTTACTATGACTTTAGAGTCATAGGCACGAACTTGTAGGACGGACGAACATTTATATCGACTCGAGACTTACGCGTCTACGCGAGCACCCCTGTGTAACGCACCAAGATTTATTAACGAGCAAGCGTAATAATCTTATCTGGCTGCGCGGAAATTAAGCCGCAGCGACTGGCTGAGAGCCAGAGTATTATTCCTTGATTTACCTGACGGTGGGTAGCAAGGTACTAACTCGACTTGCCAACGTTCCTCTGGACGTTGGCGAGTCGAACGAGAATTTCTGCAAATTTGGCTTTTTGAAAACGGCGCGTGCATGCCCTTGGTGGCCATGCACGAGTTCATTCAAGGTGACCGAAAGGTGCCATCGACCGGAAAGTTGCTGATTGTGATTTGCAACACATGGGGTGATCGCGACGCATGAGTCTCTGGAATCCGCTGACGAGAGCATTTTAGCGTAGGACCGTGAGTTCACGTCCGTTTTCGCGCGAAATAATAGTATTAATAAATTTTATAGATTTATAGATTTAAGCGAAAAATGGGACGTAACACCCACCCCCCTACGGATTTGATGACGCCCTCGTCATCGGTTATAATTAAAAACACAAAATAAATGATACAATTACATCAAAACACGGTTACGCTAAGATTATAGATTGCGGAAGATTGGTCTGAGCCCTTGCTTCCTGGCCACGGAGAGGATGGAGATTCCCATACTTCCTTCTTCCTCTGTTCATGTGATTATATCACCATGGGCTTCTGTCGAGGAAGGGATCGCGAAGCAGTGGACATACGTACTTTTGCACCCATGATCAGGGGTGTTGTATTTCCCGCTCCCCGAGCTCGAGAGTTCAGCTCGGGTGCCGAGTGTATTATCTCGGATTTAACAGCTTCAATAACCTCCGTCGATCCCGTCGCTGGGCGTTGTCTCTTCCTACAGGGCAATACGCTGCTTATGAAAGAGAGTGCAGAGGCTATTTGAGTGCGAACGAGATAGCAAACTAGGCCAGTAAATATGATCCCCTGACTCACGAAGCCCCCGAGAGTGAGAAGGCGTTGTCCGTCTCTTTCTCGTTTATGTGGCCTGATGGCGCGCACTCTCCGTTTGATCTCGTACAGGGACTCCCCCGCGGTGGTCGAGGCCCAGTTCGAGTGTACCAGAGGGGTCATATCGCCCTCGTAAGTGAATAGTCTCTTTATGCCTTCTCGAGTGATGAAGTCCTCGAATACTGGCGCGATGATCGAGACGTTCAACGTAATGCCTGGTTGGTATTGGAATATCGTGTGACTGCTGTATGTCCGAAGGCTAGTTAGCGTCATGCTATGGGTCGTTTCCATGCAGTTAGGAGCCAAATACAGAATGCCAACTCCTTGCAATCGTAGTTCAGAGTTTTCTCCGTTAGGACATGAGTCGCGCATAATCTTGAGGCGGGGAAAAGAGTACAGCCAGCCTCCTTGAGTAGCGAGATGAGTCCAATGCACTTCGTGCTGGGGGCGTATCCTTACATCGCAGCGTCGTAGCGTCTCCTCAGAGGGCCCGATGAGCATTAAGAGCTCGCAGGATTCTGTTGCGGCGACATCGAAGATGGGGGTCGTGGCGGTGCAGACGAATCGGTGCTCGGAAAATTTGCATGAGTCATAGTATGCCTCGTCTGCCGGAAAGAAGGAGCGGTGGTCCGCTGATAGTGCGAAGTATGGTGCAGTTGGCACTATGAAAGCGGTGCCGGTGGCGTTATGGAATTGTTGGGGCAACGGCCAAGAGTCCACTTGGTAAAAATCGTAAGACCCATGCTGCAGCAGAGGAATATGGATCACGATGACCACCTTTTCCCCATGATAAGCCAGATCGGTGTGCACGAGAGGGGCGAGAGTCTCTGGCCGCAGGTGTTCCAGGGGGAGGGGGAACTCGAAACCAGTGGCCTGAAGCTGTGCTTCCCTGGCAACGGCTACTAGCTGTTTTGTTTTTATAGCTTCGGGTTCGAGTCGACCTGCCCTTGCGGCGATGATGACGCGCATATATATACGGCATGTCTCCATATATTTTTCCACCTTCATCGCCACTTGTTGTGAGTACGCCATTAGTGTGGAATCGTATGGGGAAGCGTTATGCGTTCGCTTGTAGTTTCCAAGTTCGCATGTAGTTCCTCAACATACCTCCGTAGATCTTTTACACGTTCGGTTTCCTCGAGGTGCTCTTGGTGCAATGATTGCAACTTGGATGATGCGATGTGCATTTGCTCCCCGACCAGATGCGTAATTTAGGCTTGGTCGGCGGATAATTTGTCGATTTGACTCGTCAGGTATGTTGCATCGTCTTCCGTAAGCGTGCCAAAAAGTGACTTGCTCAATGTCCCCACTATCCCGAAAGGAGCTGATCTTTTTCTTATCGTCGAGGGCCTTCGAACATGGTCCTTTTCTATACGGGCGCTTTCCGCAAGGCTTACCACTTCGTAACGCAGTGTCATCGCTCATGTTATGAGGTGGTAAAGATATTCTCCCTGCAGAAGGTCCTCACATACTGTGTACGAGTAATGCTTTGAGCATGCACTCATGTAGACGCGTACGTTTTCCATATCTATAGGAAAGGTTGATTGGAGTTTCCCGATGTCCATGAATATCGTTACCCTCCAATCAGCCAGCTGGTGTTGTAGCAGGGGTAGTCTCTCATAGTAGACCCCCGGGCAATCCTTGATCGGTGTGACACGATACGCGTCGTCTGAAGGCTCGACCCACCCGAGCCCTATTATCAGGTTGAACAAAGGGAGCCTCATGGCAACTGGTCCTTCTTCTCTGGTGATCTTCGGTGAGGATCTGCAAGTTGGTTTATTTCTTCACTGACGTGTATAAACCATTTTCGTCGCGCGTAGTAAATCTTAATTAAATTCTGACTAATTAAAATTCCAATCATATGCTGGCTTACATTTGTCGACATGTTTTCGGAATCTCCGCCCGTTTTCGGTTTCTAGAATAACATTACTCTTATCCGAGGTTACCTTGATCATGTATGGACCGTGGTATTGGCTGTCGAATTTTCCGGTTCCCGGCTCTTTTAGCACGTATACTTTATCTCTTACCTTTCCCTCAAAGGGTCGACAATTCCTATCGTAATAAGTCTTAGAACGCTCTTTTGACTTATTTAAGTTGACACCGGCCAGCTCGCGAATCTCGGATTGATGCTTAATGAGCTCAGCGAGGAACGAGCCGCTCGTGGGGAGCTTCTCGTCAAAGGGGAACTCGCTAGGTTGGCGGGCCAATTTTCCGTAAACAATTTCGTGGGGTGTGAAATTCGTTGCTTCATGCACCGAGGTGTCATAAGAAAATTCGGCGAAAGGCAATAATCTATCCCAGTCGTAGTAATTCGCGTAGTGCTTAATGTACTCGGCCAAGAAAATGTGGCTGCGCTTGAGTGCACCATTTGTTTGCAGCCGATAACCGGGAGTGGTCAGATGACGCACATTATAAATTCTTGAGATCTCGCGGAATAATCCGTTGATAAAGGAGGTTTTCCGATCCGTGAGAATGGCTCGTGGTGCGCCGAATTGGTTATACAACCGGCGCACTATCGCTTCGGCTATCGTAGTTGCCTTTAGATCGGGTATCGGTTCTGCAGGGCAGTACTTTGATAAGTAATCCTGCATCGTCAGAATATGCCTGTTACCCTGAGGGGTGACAGCCAGGGGCCCGACGGTATCAAGGGGTACTTTATCGAAAGTGTCTGCGGGCATGTCAGTGATGAGCATAGGCTCGCGGGTTTTGACTCTCACGAGTTTTTGTTCTTGACAGCCTTTGCAGCGACGGATAAAATTCTGCACATCGTTCCGAAGTGTAGGCCAATAGAATCTCTCTCAGATCCTTCTATAGGTCTTTGTCACTCCTTTATAGCCGCCTATGAGAGTCGAGTGAAATTCTGTTATTATTGCCTCACGGTCTTCGGGTGAGGGCAGCCGTATTTTTCCGTTGCATATTATAACGGAAATCCCTGATTCTCTAAAGATGGTGTGTAGTGTTCCCAGAAATACTTCTGGGGGTAAATCATCAGGAAAATCGCCGTGGCGTGCGATTCGAATGGCCGCAACGCCTAAAGGTTGCAAGTTTTCCCTCAGAGTCATTACACCGAGTTCGATATTTTTCGCTCTCGTTTCATCGTAGTACCTGCGTTTTATTACTACGCTAAATACCCGGCGATTACCGTAGCGCGTCGAAGCGACCTGTCCGATATTCATATTTTTATTTTTAAGGGACAGGGAGTCAATAATGTCCAGGTCAGATAGTATTTTTTTGACTGGCGCTGAAAACTCCCCGTCTGCGGATATAAAATGAACATAATTGTCGCGCCGATAGGTCAGGCATTCGCGGGATCCTTTTATTGAGGATTTTCCTAGAACGGCTGCCTCGTGCACGTTTTCCTTATTAGGTTCCTCTTTCGTTTTCGTCTCGCAGCTAGGAAGGGGGCCCAATACTTTACAGCTGGGGTCGTGTGCTATCGATCGTTCCGTTGCGCTTGGCGTCTTTGCGCTGCTTGGCGGGACTGGTAAAGGGGTGATAACAGGTTCCCAAGATGGCCGGTCGCCAGGAGCATTCCAGCGTGGCGACATCTCCTCTCGTACTGGGGAGAGAACCGAGGGAGTCACAGAATGGGGAGGTTGGAATATTCCGGCATCAGAGCTTTCCTTGCTACTACTACACGTTGTCGCCGAGCTCGCAGGGAACGAGGCGCGTGGGAAAGGGTAAGGCTGCAGGCTAGAGGAGGCCTCATATGTCACGTCGTGCAACATGGTAGAGGCCGCGGCGAGGCGGTCAGTCAGCTAGTCCTCTTTATCTGCTTCTGCCTCTCACTCATGACCGTGCGACCGTTGGACACCCACAAGGCTCGTACGCCGCAATAATTCCGCTTCTGTAACTGCTGGCGTGCGTTCGGACAGTGCGTTTATCCGGCGTTCCAATTCTTTGTCTCCGTCTGTGTCGTCAAACGGGTCGAGCTCAAGAAGGGTATTTTGGGTATGCACGTCAACCTCGTCTCCATTGGAGACGTGATCAAGGAGAAGGGGTTCCTGACCCTCAGATTGGATGGCGCTTAAATGGATCCGATCCATTTAAGCGGTTCGTGATCAGAGATTAGTTTGAATTTTCGGCCATAAAGGTATGGCTGGAAATGTTCTAAGGCGCGGATCACGGCCAGGCATTCTTTCTCGGTTGTGCCGTAATTCGCCTCGGCCCTTGACAAGATATGAGAGTAATAAGCGATGAGCCGATCGGCTCCGTCTATTTCTTGCCCTAACACTGCTCCGAGCGCGAGATCCGATGCGTCGGTCGTCAGTGTGAATAGGCGGTCGAAATCGGGGTATATCAGGACGGGCTCTTGGTATAGGGCCTGGCGTAGGTCTCTGAAGCTGCGACGCTGCTCTTCGCCCCATGTAAATGGTTTCCCCTTTTTAGTGAGATCAGAGAGGGGCTTCACTCGACCAGAAAAGTTTTCGATATAGCGCCGGTAATATCCGGCGAGACCTAAGAATTGGCGAAGGTTTTTCACCGTTCGAGGTGTGGGAAAATGCCTCACTGCCTGGAGTTTACGCGGGTCAGGGCGTAGCCCATCTCGACCGATGATATGGCCGAGATATACGACCTCCTTTTTTAAGAATTCGCATTTATCAGGCTGAAGGGTAAGGTTCGCGTCACGCAAACGTTGCATGAGGCGCCGTACCTTTTTCTCGTGTTCTTCCAACGATCGAGCGAAAACGACGATGTCATCCAAGTGTACGAACAATTCCGTGCCTTAGAGACCTCATAGTACGTTGTCCATCAGTCGTTGGAAGGTCGCTGGGGCATTTTTCAGTCCCATCGGCATACAAGTATATTCGTAATGTCCATTGGGAGTGGAAACTGCCGTTTTCGCGCCGTCTCTTGAATCCATGGGGATCTGATGGAATCCGCTGGCTAAGTCGAACGTCGAAAAGTATTGCGCCTCCCCCAGTTGGTCTAATATATCCAATATATTGGACAACGGGTACGCGTCAGAGATGGTTTTCTCGTTTAGCTTTCGGAAAGCTATAACTATTCGCATTCGTGGCCGGCCCTGAGAATCAGGTTTCTTTGGCACGATCCATACCGGCGAGTTATAAGGCGATTGCGAGGGTGTCATTATTCCATTCTCGAGTGTTTTTCCTATTTGAGCATCAATTTCATCTCGATGAATTGAGGGGAAGCGATACTGGCGGGTATTTATTGGGAGATCATCTGTGGTCGGGATTCTGTGTGCAACCCGATCAGTACATGAGAGCTTATCGCCCGGCAGGTGAAACCTCCACGGGTCTTCTTCGACTATACGCCGGACGTGTTCGCGTTCGATCTCATTAAGATCCTCAAGGCGGGGGGCCTGTATCACGGCTTCGGTTCGGTCCAGTCCGGTCATCTCCTCGTCCGTAGAGTCGTCATCGGCAAACTGTAAATCGAAATCCGGGTCACAAATTTCAAACGGAATAATTTCTTGTGGGGTGATCTCGACATCGACGTCGCGATTAAGGGTGTTAACCGCGAGTACATGACAGACACCATGCTCTTGGGATACCAGTGCGTTCCCTATATACAAATCGTCCGTGGTGGTGATTCTCGGCAAATAGCCCTCGCGAATTTCGGCGTTGGTTACTTCAATAGGTAACGAGCACCGGGCGCGAGCTTTTACCGTGAAAATCTTTTTTACGATCGGGGAAGGGTTCGCGACTGCCCTATCAAGGGTAAGAAACATGCGAGGGCGGATCGGGTCACTTGCTATCAAAAGCGCGTTATGATGAAAGGATAATTCTGCGCGCTCTTTTCGCATATACGGCTTCCCGATTAATCCATTACTTACCGTCGCAAATTCTTTGACAACATGGAATTGATGTGGGACTTCATTTATTGTTGATGTTACGGTGCCCAGCGATTGAGATTCCTCCCCGGAGGGACCCTTGTATGCTCTGCGTTTTGCGGGGTCATACCGCACGTCTTCGCGAAGGGCGTGTAATTTAATAAAATTCAAGTCTGACCCTGAGTCACAATAAAAGTTATCAATTCCGTGAACGAGCTCAGGGGCCGATAATTTAACCACTGGGGATTCCATTTCTTCATCGGATTCCGATGAAGAGAGTGGAACCATCGCGTCGGATGGTTTTTTTATTTGTGAATTTATTTCTTCGGAGCCTGAAAACTCACGGACGGTTTCTGGGCTTCGATGGGCATAGCACGAACGTTCGTCTGGCTCGTCGCGCCGTGGCGATGAGCCCCTTGGAAGTTTAAAGGTTCCGTTTCTTTTGTGCGTGGAGTATCTTCTCGGATTCTGGGCGAGGACTCTCGGGAGTTTCGCGGATTCCTCGCAGCGCGGAGCCCACATTCGGTCCAGGGGAAGCAAGAACAACCCCCATTACGCGCACAGCAGTAACGTTGGTCGCAGCCGCCACCCCTGCACGCCGAGCGCGGGGTCCATTTATTCCACGGGCAGCTAGAGCATCCCGTACCTCGGATGCAACAATATCGACGATCACACCCTCCCTCGGTTTTCTCGCGGTAGGGACTAGGCGATCGAGAAATTTCCGTTTCGCGGGATTTAAGTATCCCGGGCAGGCCAGGGTTTTCCGTCGAATAAGGGCTCGGTTCTCGATGCTTATTGAACGGAGGTGCTGGCGAGGGGGAGCGCGATGCTAACCGCTGTGGCTTTTCCTTCGCGACCAACGCCCGAGCATCTTTATGAGACGATTTTGTTGTTTCAGTTGATTCGGGTTCGGATCTACATTCCGATAAACGTTCAACGAGCTCAACCGCGGCTTTTAACAAAGTTGGGGACGCGACAATTAACAGTTCTGCAAGGCGCGTTGGTAATGCCCGACAGTACGCTTTAAGAGCGGTTAAATCGAAGATGCGACTTAGAGCGTCCGGGATCTCGGTTCCGGTATCCGTTTTCCACGCGGTGCGCGCAACGCTAACTAAAATTCTGATGCGGTTGTATAGGCTGTGAACGGTTTCACCCTGTTTCATACGTAGCCGCATAAAATCGGCCATACAATCGTCAAATTTTCGCGAGGTGGCTAGCCCTTCCTTAAGAGACGAAACTAGCTGATCCACCGTAGTAATAGCGTCGCCTTGTACGCACGCGCGCGCTTCACCCCGCAGTCGGCTTATCGCGACCGTGACAAACTGAGACTCCGTGTCTGGTGGTAACAGGGCGGCTGAATTTTGTACGTCCTGCAAATGGTCCCTGAGGGGAATATTTGTACCATCAAATTCTCGAATACTCACGAGCTGGCTAGTTAGGTTCATGGTGCCCATCATCGTGGAGATGTTTGCCATCGAGGTGGCAAGCATCTCGGAAATATCCTGGTCGGGCATGGTCACGCTTTATTCGACTTGGAATTATATATCGTGAGAATCCGGACAACCGCGGATATTTCAACAGTCAATAATATATACGGACGCCATATACATATATGTATGGGTATGTATGTATATATGTACTTATATATTTATCTCTCGATATTTCAAAGTCGGATAATTAAATTTAGGAAATTTTGAGGTTAGCCAATATGCAAAAGAGTATGAAATGGGTTAAGTTTTAAAAAGATATTGATAACAGATGACTTCAATAACAACTGAAACTAACAGAATATAAATTTTATATATCTCCCCCTTCCCTTTTTGTTTGAGAAAAGGCTAGCGCAAGTCTCTGGAAGTGAGGTTTGAGTAGTTTCGGTGTTACTCTAGAGAGCTCGACGGGCAGTCCACCAGCTGGTATGGTAGCCTAGTACTGGTGACTGGACATTCGGGACTCGTAGAGTTTGTGTGTAATCCTCGGAGTGTTCAGGAGCTAGAACGTTCTGACCGGTATGGTAGCCTATATCAGATGGACTAGTCCGTCGGAACTTCGGATTTGTTTGCGAATGTGCACGTGTAATTTTCAAAACCTTCGCTCCTACTGCAGGCCGGTATGGTAGCCTGTACCAACGGTGGAAAGCGTCAGAGCCTACGATTTGTCGTGTTAATGGCGAAATCGAGGATAAATGGATTTGATTAATTAATTATTCAATTTAATAAATGGGTTCCCTTTTTTTTGTATTTTCCCCTAAATATAGAAAAGAAAATTTTAGTATTCCTTTCTTTGAAAAATTTTTCGTTTAGAAATTATTAAAAAAATATTTGTAAAAATATCTAATTATCTTTATCTATCTAATTGACGTGTTACTAGATCCTCTTCAAATTTCACTTGTGCAAGATATTAGTGAAAGGGTGATTTAAAAAGGAAATATAATAAAATAAAATATATAAAAAGAAATAAAAGGGAAGTTATTAATAATTAATCATTGGATTCGAAAAACCTAGCTATTCGAAAATACCTCGAAACATCAAGAGTCGGACTTCGAGCGTGTAAAATTTTGAGCGAATATCTTTAAATCCTATGCTTTATTTTATTTCAATTTTAAATTAAGTAAAATAATTAAATGAATCTATCTGGACTAATAAAATTCATTTTGTTATGTAATATTTTAATTGGAGTTATATATATTTTTTTTTTAAATAAATGATAACGTGAAAAAGGAAAATTCGACACTCACTAGACCACGGTCCCTATACACAGTTATGTACGCAAATAATGTCCCTAAGTTTGCGTACTCACTTTTGCAGACATACAAAAAAATGTTTTTTCTTTCTTGTTTTTAAATTAAATCAACCGCGTTAGCTCGATTTTTATGTCGACATTTTACACAGAAATTTGGCATATTGAATGTTGAAACTTACACACACAGGGAGAAAAAAATTAATAAATAAAATAAAAAATAAAAATGAAATCTATTTAAATTAATTTAAAATAAAAATCTATATTTAATTATAATTATCTTAAATAGATAAGAGATTCTTTTTTTTTTTTAAATGATACTGAAATATAATGTATTATACCAATTCGAAATTCCATTTATTTGAATTTGAGAATGAATTTGAAATTAAAATTTTAGAATGACCTTTGAATAAACTTTAAATAACTTTAAAATAATTCAATAAATTTATTATTAAATTCCAAAGTTTTATTCATTTGCTTCAACTTCCTCGCTTCAATTCGCAGGGTTTTATTTTTATAGTATAAGTTAACAATAATAATAATAATGGTAATAATAAAATTAATCAAATCAAATATAAATATATCAAATCGAATGTGCCCGAAAAATTTAAGAAAAATATTTATTTTACGGGATTAAAAGGGCATATTCAGTATTGACGAGACCATCAATCTTCTCAGAAGTGCGTGGTAGGGGCATTTATCCCACCGCTGCCACCAAAACTTGTTACGTACCGGGAGGCACGTTGCAAGGATAAATATAAATGTTAGGAATCGAAATGCATGTTTGAAGATTGAAATTAAGCACTCAATTAGTAGATTTGGGCGCCTCTACACAGTCCCATGCGGGCCCGGCCACTGCTGAGAAGGGTGGAGGTCTCTTCAATGATAACGCAATCTAGTTAGAATACATCATATACTACGGAATTTGTTATACCATGTCACCACGGGTGACACGATATCCCAAAGTATGCAAAAAAGGGCGAGCGGAGATCCGCATACGCTGTAATCAAGAATGAGAGAGAGAGACGGCGCTTACAATACGCGCGACGACTCTCGGATACAAAATGCTGACTTACGTTGTATACGGCCGGAGCTCCGGGCTATAGCGCGCTACGATGTGTGTGTGTATGTTTGTATGTTTGTCCGTTCAGGCCGAGCGTGGATCTTGAGCCGCACTCTGGACGCCGATCTTACCAATACACTTACGAGTCTATAATCACACTAGGGTCTCTATGTAGCGAGGGCGAAGATGCACAATGCACGCACTCGCTAGCGATGGCCGAAAGATCCGCGGTGCCACGAAGTTGAAGAAATTGATGAACAGTTCCGTTATTATTATTGAGCGTAAGTGTTTAGCAATGACTTTTATTAGTTCTTGGTTTACTATTTTATCTGTTATATTATTTAAATGATTAATTGTTGCAACGAAATGTTATCTATCCCAAATGTTTGGAAACACTTATTTTTACTATGACTTTAGAGTCATAGGCACGAACTTGTGGACGGACGAACATTTATATCGACTCGAGACTTACGCGTCTACGCGAGCACCCCTGTGTAACGCACCAAGATTTATTAACGAGCGAGCGTAATAATCTTATCTGGCTGCGTGGGAATTAAGCCGCAGCGACTGGCTGAGAGCCGCAGTATTATTCCTTGATTTACCTGACGGTGGGTAGCAAGGTACTAACTCGACTTGCCAACGTTCCTCTGGACGTTGGCGAGTCGAACGAGAATTTCTGCAAATTTGGCTTTTTGAAAACGGCGCGTGCATGCCCTTGGTGGCCATGCACGAGTTCATTCGAGGTGACCGAAAGGTGCCATCGACCGGAAAGTTGTTGATTGTGATTTGCAACACATGGAGTGATCGCGACGCATGAGTCTCTGGAATCCGCTGACGAGAGCATTTTAGAGTAGGACCGTGAGTTCACGTCCGTTCTCGCGCGAAATAATAGTATTAATAAATTTTATAGATTTATAGATTTAAGCGAAACACGGGACGTAACATGCTCGTTTTCGTTCCGGAAATTTCGATGTTAAAGACGAATCTCGCCCTGGCCGGCCAATCGTTGAAAAAATCGATGGAATTCTTTAAAAAAAATAACGAGATAAATGGAAATATTTCATCTCGCGATATCGCTACGGAACTAAACATCGATCATGAAACAATTTTGAACCATTAACATAAGACTGGATCTCGAAGAAAGCACGATACTTGAGTCCCACATGGAGAATCGCTGCTGAAACGAAACGAAATCGAGCCATTTTTGAAATAAATGATTACGGGTGATGAAAAGTAGATCACGCATAACAATAATATGCGAAAAGGATCGTGGTAACAGCTCGAATAAGCTTCACCAATAGTTGCGAAGCCCGCATTGACGCCAAGGAAAGTGATGCTAAGTGTTTGGTGGGATTGGAAAGGAATTGTTTATCATGAACTGCTCGAAGCTGACCAATTCATTAATTCGACTCTCTATTGTCAACAACTAATGCGATTGAAGCAGGTGATTAAAAAAGAACGGCCAAAATTGATCAATAGGAAAAGCGTTGACTTTCATTACGATAACGCTAGACCACACATATCTTTAGTGACTCGGCAAAAATTGAGAGAGTTTGGCTGGAAAATTTTGATGCATCCATTGTATAGCCCGGACCTTGCCCCGTCCGGCTACCATTTGTTCCGGTGTCTGCAAAACTCTTTAATGGTGTAAAGCTGGCTTCAAAAGAGGATTATGAAAATCACTTGCTTCAGTTTTTCCTCCAGAAATCTCAGAAGTTCTGGAGTTACTTTATTATGGATTTACCAGAAAAGTGGCAAAATGTCATCGATTAAAATCGCTCATATATAATTGATGAGTGTTTGAAATTTATATGAATAAATTCATTTTGAAAAACATACAAATACCGAAATTACCTTTTTCCCAACCCAATATAATTGTTTGTTCTTCCACGTAATGATTTTCTCTAGCAGCCAACTGCTCATTTATAGATCTATCTTTCGATAACAAAAGATTTATGTCTGAATTATTGATTAATTTGACTGATTTATTTTTGACCATGAGATGACAGGCATAGAATGAGTGTTTCCACTTATGCATCCGGGCGAGAAGCAAAAGTTTTTGAATGACGAATAAGAAAACTGTATAGTCTGGGTGTGTGTGTAGAAATTACAATAATAGTCTAACAAAATAATCACTACAGGAAAAAATAGAAGTAACCATCATATATTGCATGCACTATTACACGTTGTAAGTAATGCAGTAATGATAATCATCAAAAAGTGTTTCAATCATAATGATTTCTTGCACCAAGTATCGCAAATAACATTAATATTTACGCATCCTGAAACTTCACAATGAGAATTGCAAAAAACTCCAAATGCAAAATCTATGAAATCTCGAAATTTTTTGATTTTTCTTTTGAACATCCACTTCATTACCGAGAATATTTGAACATCAACGTAACGATTTAACGTGGTAACATCAGTTGGTTGTAAAAGAGTGACTGCAACTTCAGACTTTATTTCTCAAATGCAAATAAATATCATAAGTCATCAAAAATATACAGAAATCCTTCATCGTCCTTAATAGGCAGTAAAGGTTATCCAATTCATTATTTTTATCGGAAAAAAATAAATGAATTCTTTCAGGGTAAGTATAACTAAAAACGTTGTAAAAAATTAAAATTGATGAAGTGGTAAGATTTCAACTTAAAAAATTATTTTTCACTAACTTTTATTGAAATTCTTTTGAAAATTTGAAGGTAAAACGTAGGACGATGAGTGAATTGAAAAACAGGAATTACTGTACTTTGATTAAGAGTAAATGTAAACGCTTATAAAGGTACTTCACTCCTTAAATTTGAGTTGCAAAAAAAACGCAGAAACACATAACTTTTTTTTTTGCTCTCTTGAAAAGGCAATTACATCCACTAAGATAGGTGAAAGGTTTATGTTATTATAATGATTTAGTGAATGACAAATCTCACAACTTTTTTGTTATGCAAGCCCGTGGTATGAACCCAACTGCATTTTTCCTTATTTATCATCAAAATAATGATCCATTTGGGTGTATCCGATTGGCCACGTTGAATTAGGTGAACCCTGAATACCCTTCTGAGGTCTCAGCTTCGGAGGATGATTTCAGCCCTTAGAAATGTTTTTCCGCATATGAAAGAATTCCTCTAATTTCAATTAAATAAGGGAAAGGCAACGGGGGGACTTTCCTTGTTTGCAAAAACTTTTCTAACCTAAAAAAACATATAGGTAGTAGCTTTCATGCATTATTTTACTTACATAAGTTGTCTGCAAATCATTTAAACAACGGTGTATTTCAAGATCAAGCCCATTTTCTAAATAATTATTAAGATGTGTCGATCGTTGAAAGCATTAAGTTCAGATCAGTGATTTGACTAGTAACTAGTAGGAAAATAATTTCATAAGGTATCCATTACGAGGTCACTTTTTGTGCGAATTACGATTTGCTTTAAATGAATGGCGTGTATTCCTTATTGGCTGCTATACTTTCGGTCTTTTCTAAACCATTACTTTTAATCCAAACCGTTACAAATCAATGATAAATCAGTGATCTGGCATTTTTTCGATATAAATCCAAGAAATGGGAGTGCAAATGAAAGACGAAGTTTTTCAGGAAACTTATGATAAATATTATGAATCGAATCGTTGTGTGACAGAATATTCATAGAGGAGAAACCAGATAGGAATAATAATAGGGCATGTAGGGCTAAAATCCCAATATTAACGTTATATTTACCTAAACTGATACACTGAGAGAAAAAATTACTGAATTTGAGAACGTGAATTTATTTATTAAAAGAAAGTATTAATTCGACTATTTATTTATTGAACTAACAAAATCACTCTATATTTAAAAAAGTATTTTCACGAATCTATTACTCCATTATAATAAACTCTTATTTAATAGTAACAATTAAATGTATGATAGATTTGATTAAATTCGTATTCATTGGATTAATTACATTAATCGCATCATAAACATGAGATAATTTGAATCTAAAAAACGAATTCAATACAAAATTATTTTTTTCGAAAAAATTATCTTCTTGCAATAAAGTCATTATTATTGTACTTCAAAAAATATTTTTATTTAAATAGATTTGATTGAATCTGTATTCATTAGATTAATTACAACTATCGCATCATAAACATTAGATTATTTGAATCTAAAATGATGATTATTCGAATCTAAAAAACGCCTTCATCACGAAATTATTTTTTTTCGAAGAAAATTATTTCTTTGCAATAAATTCACCATTATTTTACTTCCAAAGATATTTCGGTAGTATTTTTGATATTTATTAGATATAAAATGGATTGTGATTATTTGAAAAGGTGCTGTAGTAAAATAAATAACACATTATTTTATTCCAATAGAATATTTGTGTGGAATGATGTAATTTTTATTTCCTTCAAGCAAAGAACTATCATTTCTATCGTATACCTTAATAGTATACATAAGTTGTTAAAAATTAAAAAACTTGTTTTTTCAATGTTTTCTTATATTCGAATCTTTATAACTCCTAACTTTTTTCAAGTGCATAGTAGTAGGATAGGTATGATGGTAGGTAGGGTCGAGGGTTCGAATCTCGGTCGGACAGAGAAATTAGATCGGAGAATTGGCGCAGATTTGTCTTTTTTTTCTATTTTTCTTTTTTTGGGGTCACTCAACTATGCATATTAAATTATTTGACAAGGGCTATATGTGTTTTATAAAATGTTTAGCAACAATTAATAAACACGCATTTGATTAAATCAATCTTTTTTCCTGTTGATTGGACTAATTCATTTGTTGATTCAACAAGTTTTTTTTCTCAGTGCTTCCTGTATTAAAAGACATGCATGTTTTGAATGATAAAATGTGTTCTCGATTTAAGCAACATATTATATATAATTGATAACCAATTGTTAGATTCATGTAAATTCATTTATTGAAACAGAAATGTATCGAATCGACTGAAAAAATGAACCAAGTAAATATATAACGGAACCAATCTAATCTGTTTTGGCAAATAATGAAAAAAATTATTTTTTGCCTTCAAAACTTTATTTCATTGGTTCTAGTAATGTTTTCTCTCAGTGTAGTAATAAATCTATTGGAAAAATACATATATGTATTTTAAATATTAATCCAATCTTACCATTCCTCGTTAATGATAATTTTTTGCTACGGTGTTTTATCATATTCCGGAACTGAACCGTTGTAGCTCCACCGTCAAAATCGATTTCCTGGATCCTTCTCTATAAATAGCAATGAGAATATATCAAATTTGGTGTACGAGCTTAAACACTGCTGGGTTCAGAATATGTATAAAATATATTTTCAAGATTTCCGGGAAACATATTTTGATATATAACTTTTAATAAGATTCAGGAATAACGAAGTAGATATAAACGTAAATGTGTTGAACGTTTTTGCGACATTTGATTCTGAAAAATTGCGCAATTTTCGGACGAAGAAATACAAGTTATTCGTCCGGCTTCTGAATAACAAGCCATATCTTCATATTTGCATGTTGCCACTCGTGATTTATCCTCAGATATGTCAGCCCAGTCGCTGAGCATGACAAGCACGGTTTTCGGTCAAACGAAAGAATACTCAGGCGACGCCGCCTTGGTCAATTGGATTACGTTCTGCATCATTAAAAGGATGGGTGTGTATCGGAAAGTTGCTTCTCGATGTGTAGCTTGCGCAGCAATGCATCAGACTCACGCGTGCCTTGGCTCATCGCCGAGCGCGCACCATGGAGAGAGACTCAGCTAAGAGTGTCGTTCACGTTACGCGCCCTAAAAAGGACGGGTGTGGTCGAAGAGTTGTTTCTGAGGGGTAGGTCAGGCAGCCACACCTCGGACTAATCGAGCAAAGCAAATGCCTGGGCCTGTGGCCGAGCGCGTACACTGGAGAGGGACTCCGTGGATATCGTTGAGCGATGCGCCGGGAATAGTGAATCTTAGACTGATATCGGTTGTCTTATATAGCTTTATTTGAAGGGGCCTGTTTAGCTCCCGAGCCAGGCAACGACTGACTCGTCTGGCGACGCAGCGCGCATATACGGGTATTTGATCGATCTACGCTGCCAAAATTATTGTATGGTCAATATTGATTGTAAGCAATACTAGTAAATGAAACAAAGGATCTAATAGGATCGAGACATATTTATTCAAAATAATAATAAAAACTACAATTTTTGAGACAAATTTTCATCTTCGCTTTCTGAAGAATGACCATGTTTATTCGGATTCGCAGGCATAAGTAGAGAAATTGTTGCTGCCAAAAAATAATTGAGTTTTCTACTTTTTACGCTTCTAATGCTACTTAACAGAGGGTCTGAACTCAAAAGAAGCCGATTAAAAATGTCTCTGTTGCAATTTTCGAGCGAAATTTCGGTGGTATGATTTATAATCTTTATTTCGCGCTTCCGTGGCCTCTTCGGATAGCTGCCCAATAGGCAACAAAGCATTTTTTATTACAACTGCACCATGGATTAATATTTTATGCAATGTTGGCATCATAGGGTGCCATGGGACTTCGACTTATAAGCGAGCCGTATCTAATGCATGTTTATCGAATTTTCCTGGATCAATTATATGTCGACTCGAAATCGTTTCAAGTATGACTTTTAATCTATATATTAGGTCATGGCTGATGCCCGTTATATTGGAAGTTGCGTTATATCGGAAGTTTGCTTTTGGCATATCCACTAGCCTGGAGTTTCTGTTTCCTTTCGTTTTTGATTTTTTTTTCGTCTTCAGTTTTCGGCTACATTGATACCCGAGCGCAGCGCTTCCTCACCGACAGCCCGCGCTCCATGTTTTAATAATGGTATGATGCTACGAAGGAGCCTTCCGAGAAAGCTGCCAATACCGTGCCCACGCTGATTCGGTGAACCGATCTATACGTAACTAATGCCACCGTAACCTATCCTATTACCACCGCCACCAACCTGAGCTTCAAAGTGCTCACCGTGATAATCCATTTTTATCAGTCAACGCGCTTGAATTGTAATGTCACCGTCAGCGTCCCATGCTCGAATGGTATCAGGGTGCGAAACTCATCCCTTATATCAATGTCAATTGTTTGAAAACTAGTGCACAAAAGAGGCACGTAGCGTGGTGGTAAGAAACTTTTGATTTTCACCGATCCGTAATTGTGATTATCAGAGACGTTGGCTGATAAGACCCGTAGCGAAGGTGTATGGACATCTCCTGTAATATAGGGCTCACTTATGTTGGTATAGATAAACAGCATATTGGGGATTCCATTGGTGAGACCCGCTATTCGCTGTCCTATACACGCTGAGGTACTTTGCACAACGATCCCGACAGAATGCGTGAATCCTAAAATTTTATTCAAGACCAGCAAAAAATAGAAAGAATGATTCACATTCGTACAGTCATCACAGATGCGTGTCACCGTCACATAACCGTTGCGTGCGCGCTGGAATCTCAAATGACCAGACACACACGATTTCTTGTTAATTGTTTGGAGAAGCATATCAACATTATGGTACACGCCTGCTGGTACACAAACCCGATTTTCTCTAAAATCGATATCTACGCCGCCACTGGTAGGGTTCACAATGTTTGTTACAGTATGGATGAAATTTTGTTCGGCATCAGTAGGTACGTGTAAAATTGTCATGGGTATGTGTATTTCGGCCAGAGACACAGCCCAGCTACCGTGTAAAGACACTGGCTGTGGTAAATATGTGGTGTAACGAGTTGTCGTATTATCAGGATAATATTTCATGTTACTGTTGCTGGCCAAAACGATGAAAAAATTCGTCTTTTATTTTGACCGCCTCTTCTTCTTCGTCTTCTTATTGCTCTTTGGCTCAGAAGGCGTTGTTTGCACTCTGGATAATTTGGGCTCATAAAAGACACCATCAATATCCTCGTTGTGAAGATCGCGTAGAAAGTATACCACAGACCAGCGCGTTTATGATAGACGATGTATTTTGAATAACTCGCTGGTCCAGCCACTCTCGTAATCTTTGGAAAGGCTGCCTTTGAACTACTGATGCGTACTATATCACCAACTCTATATTTAGGAGGCTGCTGCTGTTGTGGCTCTCGGTATCGTTGAATCAGCTTTGATCGCGCTACAGCAGCTGTAACGAGGGTCACTGCTGAGGGAGCTATTTTTATGCTACTATGCTGCACATGATTATACGCCCTAACAATGTTTTGTAGAACGTCTATATAACGTTTATTTTGAGAATATGTAAAATAGCGTCACATTCTTTCTTTTAGCGTTCTGTTGAACCTCTCGACAACAGCGGCTTTGATGTTGGGATTTCTTGCAGTGCGGAACTGGATATTACGGGATTTCAAGGAACTCTGGAAAGCCGAACCTACAAATTCTTTCCCTCTGTATCTGCAGGGAAACGGGTACTCTGCCGTTACTATTCTTTTTCGATAATATACGCGCGAGCGCCTTCGCCACAGACGCAGCATACTTATCGCGTAAAAGCTCCACCCACGCATATTTACAGAAACCATCCATGAACACAAGCGTATATACGTAATTATCGTTGTAATTCTTAATTGAGCAGAGATCTACGAGATCAGCCTCCCAAACGTCGTCAATGTTCTGTAGATTGTAGTGCCGTCGGGGAAAACGATACCGCACAGGTTTGTGTTTTGTGTAAGCCTCCTGATTCTCAAGCCAGTTTATTGTCTCAGCATCGACGATTTTTTTAGTACGCGCGACGCGTAGCATTTTGGCTGCGCCTAAAAACGATGCTTCATGAGAAGGATCAAAGTACGCTTTTTCCAGTGTTTTCATTATTATTATTATTATTATTATTATTATTATTATTATTATTATTATTATTATTTGAGACTAGCCCAGATTACACGTCTTTTCTTATTAACAGTACCAGCACCGCTCTGCACACGGCGCTCCAATTTGCTGTTATCACTATCACTGTAAAATTCCGAATGGTGTATGTCGCTGTTCTCGGCATCGCCATCGCTGCTGCTGTGATCGCTCTCTCTTTCTTGCTTAGTTGAGTTCGCCCTGGAATTCAACCATAATTCCTGATTCCCGACAAATTCCCTCGGCGTTTGAATTGATTGCAAAAATTTTTCAAAAACCACGCGACCAATTGGTTTGGCGGCTTTTCTCGCGCGCATGGCATCGTTCACGAAATCAATAACATTTGAGTTCTTGATCTCTCTTCCGTCCACGGGAACAACAACCGCTGAATTCCAAGAGAATTTTGTGGGTGCTGCGTCATGTAAGCGTCTCGGCAGAAGTTTTTCTTTGCCGCGAAATTCCAACGGTACACTTTCAATTATGATGGAATCATTCATACATGTGAGATCTTGTTCGATTTTTTCAAAATTCTGGGTGATTGGTTCCTGCTTTAAGAGAGCAAGGTGTTGCTGAGCTCGTTCGCCGTCAGCAAAATGGAGGTAACGCTGCAGCACAGATAAATACGTGGCCCATTTTTCCCGCTCGTCTTTGTATGAATCGAAATTCAAAATCTCGTTAATCTCAATGTCTAGTCTGCTTAGAGTAGAACCAATATCTCGTGCTGCTGCAGACGGGGCATCTTCATGGCCAAAAATTGTCTGAAGATAATTTGGCGCACGCTTATTTGATAAATTCTCAGCCGGTATGAGCACCATTTACTTCGCATGTTCCATTATCAACGGCCACCAATGAAGTTGGAGATAACGGTGCCCAATAGTGGTGCCAGCAAAAGTGGTAAGAAGCTGCCGCTCTGGACGACAAAGCGTTTCTTGCTCTTCCAGCAGCCTTTTTTCGCTGCTAAACGTCGAAGAACAGGAGCGTGTCGTTGTAGTTTTTAACGCTGTTCAGGCTTCAAAGGTACATTACCGCGAGGAACGTTTAACGCGCATTCACAAATAAACCTAATTATTTGGGGGTCCGCTTTAAGCAAAACAGCCTCTCGCTGCTCCTTATTAAGATGCTAGAGAGCTTGCAATATTGCGACGTGCTTCTTGCAGAGAGGTGATCCTCGGCGAGCCATTACAACCGTAAAACTCCCTGCTCGTGTCACCACTTTTTAACTTTTTTCGCGGTATGTAAACGAAATGATGAGGGTCATGGGGAAAAATAGCGGTCCAAAATCTGCAATTATTTGGAGTGGATTGTTTCGAGTCTAGTAATAGATAGCCATGTGGGTTGAACGTGGCATTATGATAAACCTCTTGTAAAAACCGAGGGTTTTCCGGATACACCTGGCGTGCCAAATTCAGTATTTAAGCACGATCACGAGGATTCTTGAAAACAACTATATAGTTAGCATTCAGCAAAATATCCCTCTATCCGTGGCGTTGGTGGAATAAGTTTTGCGTAATAAAAATTACGCTCAAATTCTTGTGGTGACTGCCCTTCGTAAATAGATCGGCAACACTATTGTTCGATGCTTCACGCATTAAATCATCGATAATAATGAATACAGCCCGTGAATCGTTTGCATAATCTGCAGCTTGAGGCAGGCCCTCGTGAAATTCGATTGAAGTACCATATTCCGCGTATGCTGGCTGCCACTCAGAGTAATAAAAAATGATTCCTCGAAACGGCTCGCTGCTCATTTGCGCAATGAATTGTAAAAACTTTCCCACAAAATACGTTTTATCATAGCCCGTGGGGCCGCAAATCATCGATGTCCAGGGATACTTCCACCGCGTATCCATTCTGCAGAATGACCGAACATTTTCCTGCTCAGCCTGTCTAATAAGGTTTTCAATTGAGAAATCGGGTAAACAAAATAATTCAACATAGAAAGCCTTATTAACAAATCATAAATTTTTTGGTCAACAAAACTTATATGCTATTCTTGATTATTAACAGTGTTACGTCTCGCGACTTTCGGGATTTCCTCGTCGTTCTTGAGTTTCCCATATCGGAAGATTCTCGAGAAAAATACGCATGGAAAAGGGACACGGTCGAGTCAAGGGTCCATTCTTACGGAGAGGGCATATTCCACCAAAATTTCTGCCTCTCAAATTACGGGCCAAGAGGAAAACGTCAACGCCTGGTTGGTCACGTATATACACCAACCAACGGAGAGATTTTGAAGCGTGTTAATACGACGCCTAAATAAAACAATCTCAATCATCGGTTCGAGAAAACATTCGCCGGAGCAACAAGACTCCACGATAAATATCGATAAGGCCTTTGTGGGGCTGGGCGACACTCGAGCGTTGAAGTCTTGGGCGCGCGTGGCACACACACAAGCCTAGCGCAGCGTACGACCCTCACGCACACCACAATGCAGCTACACCGACGCCATCGTAAATGAGGCACCGGAAAATTATATTAGTACGTACGGCTAGTGGTTCTTCCTTTTCATTTTATTGGCATAATTATCTTGAGATCCCGAGAGTTCGCAAATGGGACAGTAAAAGTAAATTCAAAATTAGAATCGAGTATGAAAGTTACATGGCTTAGGTCAGGTCATTCGAAATAGAAAATAAAATTATTTTAAGACGCAAAAATGCGAAGGAAAAATTTCTCTTGAGAGTTTACAGTCGAGGGTTGAGAGTTTTTTTTTGGAAGAAGGATATTGCAATGATTTATTAGGGTAGAAAAGAGGAAAAAAATAAAAAGGACATGTAGGAAAAATGACGAAGGAAAAGAACACCACTGTCTCTTGAAAAGGTCACACACGTGGCCCATAGAAAATTAGTCACGCTTTGCAGAGAAAGGAATTACCCAAAGATAGAGCACACTACAGTGCAACCCGATATGTATGTATAAAAAACAAAAAAATCCTTTCAACGCTCTGTCTCAAGATTTTTAAACGAAGAAATGCTATCGGCATATTGCAAACATCCGGAGCTTATAAATCTGTCAACTTTAAAAAAAACATACAGATCGTCCGAGAAAGAATTGAGATGACGCTGGAAAAGAGTCTTTGTCCAAGGGTCCGAGGAAATTCCCTCGCACCCCGCGGACGGCACGAGGCCCGCAACCCTCATGCGTCGTTTCGCTCTCTCTCGCACAATGAGTCACCCCAGGGGACACGCCAAATTTGGGCATAGCTAATATTCATAAAAAGCATTGTTAAAAGTTGCAAGTTAAAATTATAAAACAGTTATAAAACTCAAGAGGAATTTCGCCTTAAAAGTAGGCGTGCGATTTAAGTGAATTATAAGAAATGTGCGTATGAATGAATGACTAATTTCAGGTAAAAAGATCAGGTAAACTTCTGAGAAATAGAATTTGAATTACCCAAAAATAAGAGAAAAATATAAAACAAATTATTACATTTTACAAAAGTCTAGAAACATTTTTAAACATTTTCAATAATCAGTTCTTTGAAAAATACAAATTCTATTTCGTCAAAATCGTAATAACAAGAAATTCAAATTAACAAAAGTAATTATTTAATAGAATTATTATGAAATCGAATTATTTAATTATAAACAAAACCAAAAATAGTTTCAGAAAAATGCACAAACAAAAATTTATATTTTATTTAAAATAAATAAACAATTTACACCCAGGAAAATTATTTCGCAAATGACAATAACGTAATTACCAAAAACAATCAGGAACGAAAATTTGAAAATTAAAACCTTATCAATTGAAACATTTTTCAAATTAACAATCGTTTAAAAATTGAAACAATTAATTTATCAATTCATTTTAAAATTCACTATTCGAAACCGTTTGAACAAATTAAAAATCTCAAATTGAAGCTTACAAAATATAAAATATAAAAAATATTACAATTACAATTATTCAAAAATATATATTTTCATCAATAGAAATTATTTAAAAGAATTTAACAAATGCGTTCAAACGAATTATCCATTCGAGACTCTTTCTCATTCCCTTATAAGGAGATGATGGGAGGAGCTTTATAAAGCATAGGAAATATAGTGCAGTAGAACAGAGAAGGAATGGAAAATATGAAAATTGGCATAGGAAAGAGAGAGAAGTAACCATAGTCAAAAATCGAACCAATCAGAAGAGCTTTAGAGCGAGAGAGTATGAGAAGGCATGCAAGAGTGAAAGAGAACGAGAGGGATGGTCAAAGCCTCGGCGGTGGGGTCTAAGCGTAGCGAGAGCCCAAGCGAGGGCGGGAATAAGTGGAAAAGAGAATGAAAGAAAGAGACCCCTCGACTCTCTGTACACGCGAAATATACGTAAAAATTGGAATTTAAAATTGCAAATTGTTTTCAGATAATGCAGAATGTACAAGAATGGAAGTATGAGTGAAATTTACGTTAAAGTTAAGTTTAATTATCATTTAATCAATAGGAAATCGAGATGACCGGCGAGGTGGAGGGGAGCTCTAAGACGTGCAACGTCTTAGGAACCAAGGGACAAATTGCCCCTTCCCCAAAACTAAGCTTGTCCAAAGAGTATAAAAGCGCGAGTCGCACCAAGTAATTAACTCTTTGATTTCGAAAATTTTGCCCGGTTAACATCGTCCACGACAGTCAGCTCCGCGATTTTATCTTATTTCATTCATTCTAATTAATTTTTCGCGACTTCGTGTAATTTTTCGAATTAATAATCTTTTAAATTCTAATCATTCTTTTAAAACATTTTTAATAGACTTTAGTGTGTGCTCGAATTAATTATCATAAACATTTTCTTTGACTTTTACCGGCTACGGTTTATTATAGACTTGGTTGTGAAATATTGTGAACATTGTGCATTGTGAACATCAATTCTTATTTCAATATAACCATTATAAACAATTAGCGACTTTGTGATTTGATTGTGCGTGCACTACGACATTTCGTCAGAACTGATCCCTTGATCCATCGATCGATCGTTGTCTCTTTGGCTTGTGTCTCGTCATTTCCACGTCGATTTCATCAATCATTTCATTCATGGTTGGGACTGGTTATTTCGAGGATTTTTCCATCCATCATCTTCATTCGTCACCAAGTTCAAGTTCGTCTTCCATTTCTCAATCCCCAAAAGAGAACAACAAGAGTAAGTACAATTACAATGTGGTCATCGTTAGAAATTAACCCTCGAGAGAACATACTCTCGACTCCCATCGAGGACGGGTCCGCAATGGATTTTCTGTCCCTCTAGGGCAATCCTTTGAGTTTGATAATTAAATTTTGTCGAAATTAAATTCAACCCTTTCGCGTTTTATCGGAAGTTTTCATTAAAATTTTGACACCCGTTATGTTTCTGTCACGGTGCACCTTGCACACAATACACGGGGTGTCTATATTCATTCAAACTTCCTTCAATGTATGAATCCGATATTTTTCAATTAAAAATTGCTCTTTCATTTTTGGTTGTATTTTTCATCATTAATTTGATCTTAACTGGATTTTTAGCATTTAAAGTCGATTCGTTAGTAAAAATCTGGCGCGTGTAGAATACTTTTTTTCCCAAATTTAAATTCATTTCTCCATAATGATCAAACTCGAGGAAGTAGCTGTTTGGATAGGCATGGTCACGATAATTGTTTTGGCAGTCGCGATTTTCGTTATGGGATACATTTTTATCACCGGTAAATTCCCGCGTTCAGAGACAAGCGATGGACAATCCCACGTTTATTTTCTTCGTGATGATTCCAGCGAAGTTTAAATTCATGTAATTATTTTCTCATTCAATCAATCAGACAATCAATCATTCAATTGATAAAACTTTGAATGAAACTTGCGAGAACAATCTCTTCCCCTTCATTTCCAATCCCAACATAAAATTCCATAACTAAAAATAATTTGTTTCGAATCTCTGTTTCTGGAAAATTCCCCTTTTTACAATCATTCGTGATCTTAATTCCCCTTGTAACATTCACGTTTTTAAATCTTCAAAAGCCTTTGTTTTAAAATCAAATTCTTATCCTTCTTTACTTTCTTGCAAAATAAGTTATTAAATCATTGAGATATGTGGTTTCTAAACGAATCGCGAATAATCGCCCTGATAATAATTAGTATTTTATTCATTATTACAGTTCTTGTTTGCCTGATTTCCTTCCGAAAAGACCGAAAACTCATCCCTATAAAAATTGTTTCACAGGTTAAATTCACCCCTTCCGAAACCAATCATTCCGAACAATCACGCGTAATGACAACCGCTGTTTAAATTCTATAATCATCCAATCGATAAGACAATCAATTCAATCTACTATTATTTTAACTAATTTGCATTCAGAAATTTAACATTTTTGATTCACTTCTCCCCACTATGTCCAATCAATTCACGCCTATTATGTTAATTCCGGATCCAATCCCCGTAATCGTCGTATCAATCGCGTCTTCATTGAGAAATAATATCCAACCTTTCGAAGTACCATTTAATACCTGCAGAGTCGTCTGTCAGCCCCAATACATAGTAATATATTGCCTCGATAATTAACTCCCAATCGAGAAATTTCCAATAATAATTAAATTCAACCAATACAATCCTTGAAATACACTCTCCAGGCCATCCTGAGCAAATTTCCGCGAGGTTAGGCTCGAAACGGCCACTTGTCCAACATAACGCAGTTATTCCGAATAACGTGTAAAGGAAGGTTTTACCCTTCTTGACCGAAATGGAATACTAGCCGGTTGAGACGTAACAAATTGGGGGCTCAACCGGGATCTACGAGAGTGTGTTTTCT